>JAGFPH010000812.1:101693-117540 GCA_018207615.1 Philaenus spumarius
GTAGATGAGGAAAAGCAATCGAAATCTGTGTAACGTCCAACAAATAGATACAATACGGATTCTAGACTGAACAAGCACCCGTTAATATATAGTATATCACATAGCCTAGTTAATCTAGACGCTTCTCATAAAATTATATCAATTGAAGTTGTAAACATAACCCCAAACTATAACCTACACTGTGTTTGTGTATTACAGATAATGGGTAAAAATCAGCTGTTTAGATGTTGGAATGCTTCCGAAGTTAAACGATTAGGTATCTTCTCTTAAAATTTGTATAAAAAAATGTATTGATGATAAAAGGTTGTGTTTATTTATAGTTTATAACCTCAAAGCAAACATTATAACGTATATTATAGCATATATTAGTTCTTTAGCTCATATTTAAAAAAATCTACTTTACAAGACATTTTAACAATTGGAGTTGTAAACATAACCCCAAACTATAATATACACTGGGTTTGTTTAAGTATTACAGTATTTGTAATATTATATGTTACTCACGTACTTAAGTATGTACCTACGGATGTACAATCGGTTTTTATAGGAGTTGATACGCTTTATTTTGTTCAAACTAAAATACAGTCCACAGGAATTGCGCTTAAAAAGAAAATATGAACGTATTGCGAGATAACTCACTGGCCTCTGATTTAAATGCATAGTCAAGTATTCGAAAACCGCAAGTGTCTTGTACTGCTCCAGAGGGTGATATGTAGGCTACCCGTGTGACGCTTCAAGGTCAACAAACAATACAGAGTCCAGCTGTAGACAGACAGACAGACCCGTCAATCCTCCACGGGAACATTCCAAAACTTACATTAGGCTCTGACTTAATCAATCCTTTTGCAAGAAAACTCTGCATATTATATTAGTTTCATACATTTTACAATTTTACTGTGATAAAGAAATTCTGTATATTTATATTTTTCAAAAACTATATGTTCTCTGTAATTTTATTTATTATGTAGCTTTACCTATATTAGTTACTAACTGACCCGTACGGCGTTGCTCGTGGTGGTGGGTTTTTTTAGTCTTTTTAAAGTAATTGTATTATTTTTAAGTGTTCAGTGAGTGAGTGGTATTTGGCTTTTATATATGTATATCTTAAATAATAAAAGCACTATTGTCATAATAATAAAAGATCTGAAATTATGATTTTAGTAACTTTGATCCCCCCAAACAACTCCTAAAATTTCGAAATTTTTCATACCCTTTCTTAGTGAGCACCCCAAGAGGAAGCTACATACCAAATTTCATTCCAATCCGTTCGGTAGTTTTGAAGAAATCGTGATTTAATAACTTTGATCCCCCCAAATCCCCCTAAAATTTCGACTTTTTTAAACCCTTTCTTAGCGAGCGCCTATGGCCCTAGAGGAAGCTACATACCAAATTTCATTCGAATCTGTTCGGTAATTTTGGAGAAATCGTGATTTAGTAGTTTTTACCCCCCAAACCCCCCTAAAATTTCAAATTTTTTAAAACCCTTTTTAAGTAAGCACCTATTGCCCTAGAGGAAGCTACATACCAAATTTCATTCCAATCCGTTCGATAGTTTTGAAGAAATCGTGATTTAATAACTTTGATCCCCAAACCCCCTCATAAATTTCGAATTTTTTGATACCCTTTCTTTAGAGCGCCTATGGCCCTAGAGAAAGCTACATATCAATTTTCATTCCAATCCGTTAGGTAGTTTTGAAGAAATCGTGATTTAATAACTTTGATCCCCCCAAACACCCCTAAAATGTCGAATTTTTTCAAACCCTTTCTTAGTAAGCACATATGGCCCTAGAGGAAGCTACATACCAAATTTCATTCTAATCCATTCGGTAATTTTGAAGAAATAGTTTTTTAATAACTTTGATCCCCCAAAACCCCCCTAAAATTTCGAATTTTTTTTCAAACCCTTTCTTAGTGAGCACTTATGGCCCTAGAGGAAGCTACATACCAAATTTCATTTCAATCCGTTCTGTAGTTTTTGAGAAATCGTGATGAGTGAGTCAGTGGTATTTCGCTTTTATATATATATATATAGATGGACTGAGAAATTCTGTATAGTAAGGTCTTCTGTTTATACCTTGCCGGATATTTATTATGTCAAGAAACTTAAAACTATGATTGTAAAAATAGTTAAATAGTAAATAGCTAAATACTAGATTGAAAAAGCAATATAAATTTGTAGGGACAGGTTTCGGAGGCAAAATTTTAATAGTGCCAAATAAATCCCAATAGAATGCACTGCTCTTAGAATATCTTAATGCTGTTAGGACGAATAGTTCCAGCTTACATTCACCAGACATCACTAGAATAGCCTCATAAAATAAATCCCATGAGGTTAGTTTAAATGTACATAGACAATGTCATAACGCATATAAAATATATTTCATACATAAAATAATCCTAACAAGTAAAAATAATTCAACCACGCAGCTGAACCGCTGACGTGAGTTGAGCGAATTTCCAAAATTAAATTTATATATGTTTTTGGGTTTCAAACAACTATTTAGGAAATTGATCTACTCACGAAGGTGCTGTCAGCATGTACAAAATATATTGCCATCGGTCACCACGGTAAAAGCCGTGGATTTAATTCTGGTACTTTTACGCTATTTTACGTTTTGATTGTTTTTGGGGGAACCAGATGGGCTATAGGGTCGCGTAAAAAAACCAAATGTGCAGAATTATTTCGTATGTCTATTTTTTTAAGGAAAACTTCAAAAAAATGTATTCTAGTACGAAAAATCTAAAAAACATTTACTTCCGGACAAAAATTTGGTCTACTTCTAATCAATTTTTTGGCTAACGAACTCGTCCAAGTGACTTAGACAACCAACGTGTGTACCAAATTTGGGAGTATTTTCAATAAACAATGCATTGCGTACTTCGCACGCCAACCCTCATATTGGGAGTATTTTCAATACACAATGCAATGCGTGCTTCGCACGCCAACAACCATATTAGGAGTATTTTCAATAAACAATTCACTGAGTGCTTCGCACGCCAATCCCCGTATTGGGAGTATTTTCAATACACAGTGCATTGCAGCTCATGTTTAACTTATTATAGGCTACATTAATTCGTTAACTCATATTAAAAAAAAACCGGTACCAGAAACTGGCACATACTTTCTCCAAACATATTTAAATTAGTAAACAGATTCACTGTGACTTCATAATTGTAGGTGGGGTAGGAGAGGTTAAAATAGGAGATTAACTAATAAAAATTATTATTATTATCTAGAGAGAAAACTATTCGATTTATTTCGAACAAATTTGCACCAAACACGTCAATTAGGCCTGTAAAGATGCACGAAGAAATCTTTGAAATTTTTTTAAAAAACAACCCCCTTTATAGCCAAAAAACCACCAAAAATCAGTTATTATTATTATTAGCTAACGAGATTTTTAGAAAGATGCGGTGTTTTGCATATGGTAGGGTACATTAAAGGCTACAAATAAGCCAAATTTTATCAAAATTGTTAGAACCGTTTTTTTATTAAAAAATTATAACTGATTTTTTGGGGGTATTTTTACCAAAAAGGAGGATGTTTTTCAAAACCGTTTTTCTTGCATCTATACAGGCCTACTTGACACGTTTGGTGCAAATTTGTTTTTTTTTATCGATCGAATAGTTTTCGCTCTAGCTTTGTATACATACAGACAGACATTTTGTAAAAATCCATTTTTTGGAATCAGGGGGTCCCAAAACGGATATTTCCACAAAAATCTCAACGTCTATTTTTTTGAGATCACTATACTTTCTCTATAGTATAGTATAGTGAGAAAGTAAAAATAAAATAAGTATATATGTAAAATCAAACGGCACATAACATTTAAACATATTTTAGTGCTACTCTCGTTAAAAAACATACCTGACTATAATTAATAATATACCTATTTTCCTTTCCCTGGGAGCTAAGAGGGCGCCCATGGAGTAAGGCGAAAAAACGGATCTAATATACAAATAGAACAAGAGTAATTTTATTTAAATCAAGTACTGAAACTCACGTAGGAAATGTCGTGCATTTAAATATACTTTTTAATCTTAGTCATTTCTCATACCTGTCAATTGAATACTTAAACTACTATGCTCTCTTCAATATAAATTACAAACAAAATAAACTTACGAAGATTGTGGGACCATCAGTTTTCTACGACATCTGTGGGTGCACATATCGTGTCCACAGGCAGACACACATACAGACACGCGGACACATAATTTTACCTCCACTTTTTATGACGTTTTCGAGGTCTCTGAACACGATAAAGCAAGAAAAAAAGTTTAAAATGTTCACAAGGTTTCAATACTTTGGCATTTTTACAAGCCAAAGGAATTTAAAAAACCCCGATTGGCCCAACAGATTTTCTTGTATCATAGCTAAGAACAATGTCGATCAAGTCACCTTAAAAAGAAAAATACTAAATTAAAATCGGTTTATCCGTTTGGGAGCTACGATGCCACAAAACAGATACACACGTTAAACTCAAAAACATTAAACACCATTCTGTTTTCGTCGGGGTTAAAAATGGCAAATACAATTTTTTTAAAAAGAAATTAATCTTTATATCAACACATAGATCGTTTTCCACAATTCATCAACGTTTCATTTAATCAAACTCTAGAACCACAGCCTAGAGCAATTCGCTTACCTACTAGGCAGTAATAGTTCTTTTTGTACTTTTCTACTTCTGCTTTACATTAAACTTACCTGTCTGCTGTGCAACCTTATCGGAAAAGACCAGCTCCTTCAGCGTTCTCTACTGCAGCCATCTGCACCTTTCCTCACCTAACGTTTATGTCATATGCGACCTTATCCTTCGGTAGAAGCAACAAGTGTGTGTAGAAACAGTGTTGTTTCCGCCTGACCACATTTATCGCAATTGGGCGATTTTCTTTGCCCATAATCAATGCATCCCTATTTAGTACACAATTACCTGTCAAAATACCCATCTCTATCTTTCTTATCTAGACATCCAAGTCAGATGACTATACGGAAGAACATGAATTATCTACAATTATCCGACTACCTCGACTTACCTCGGTGGGGCTACTTCTTGGACCACTTTTAGATTAAAGTTTGACCTGTTTGCTCCGAAACTAGAATGGCAGGTTCAAGGCCCAAAAAATAAATGGTTAATCTACTTCTTGCCAGCTGAACCACAATTTCTTTGCCCTGAATTTTAAAGAGCCCTGGCTTCTACATCAGCTTCCTTCTAAGCATTATGCTAGTTGCGTTATTCTTTACACTAACCTATTGGCCGTGAAGTGACGTCAGAGCTCTCAGTACTACCTGGAAAATCGTAAAATATCTGGATTTTCCTCTTATCTTCTAGTGCTACATAATTTAACCTTGCACATTGCATTGCAGTATATGCCTCTGTTAGAGACTATAAATACCTAGCGGATCCAATCTACGAAGTTCTGGATTACCCAACGTACACTCCAGCACAAGATGAGTCAGTTTAGCCCATTTTAGATCAGTTCATTATGCGATTATAGTCTCTGGGTCTGTCACTGTTCCCAACTCCTTCCTTTTTTGAATTATCTGTCTTCAGACCTAATATTGCTATAGAAATTTAACAATGTCACCATTAGCTCTTCCTTCACTTGTTCACTGCCTTATTATTATTTTAGCATAAGGTACCTTCTCAGTTATCCTCATATTGAAGGAAAGAAATCTTGACAGTAATCTTGATAGTGCCGTTTACGCTTAAGCAGAAAGTCCGTTGGATACAACTGTTGAAATAAATCTACTCATACGAGCCATCATGCCAGAGATGGATACGTTACCTTGGGAATTAGGAGCGTTTGATATATCCTCTTGACGAAACCGATGTGACATTTCTTACGTTCTGTCAAGAGTCCTCCGCTACTGCTTTAGTACCAGGTTTACCTTGAGTTAAAAAACAGAAAATGGCGCACAAAGGAACCATTTTATTACATATGGTCGTATGTAAAGCCAATTGTAATATTTCTTAATTAAATTACAAGTGAAAAAACATAGACCAAGACCGGGAGTTGAACCCGGGACCTTCAGGTTTCCGTCCTGAATTTTAACATAGTCATAACTTGTTTGATGATTATAAAACTAACTAAATCTATGAAGACTGAAGAAAAAGAGAACAAAAATACACCCAGAAAGTTTTTAGTTTCATGTGATAGGTTTGACACAAAGATTACAAATTATTCATCCCTACACCCCATTCCTTCATCAAATCCCTTCCCCATCATTAAGAGTACATAAATAGTTTTACGTCAAGTAACCTGTAACCTGTTACCGGTATATAAAACAGTAAAAGCCATTGGGCAAGTTTGACAATCTTGTTGCTTTCGTGATTAATGTTGATAAATCTGGCTGGTTACACTGTCAACTAGCTTTCGTGATAATTGTTGATAGATCCGGCTATACTGTCAATTAGCTTTCATGAATATTGTTGTTATCATAGTGGATTAGGAATAAAACAAGTTTAAACCATATTCTATCATAGATCTGATCATGATAGATTTGTTATCATATATTTGTTTTATCTAGGTAACTATAAAATAAAGAAAGCAGTCGCGGGACTGCTGACAGAAGTTAAAACTGTAAGACCAACGATTAAATCGTTGGTCATATTGGTTTAATCTGAAATTTGATTATAATATTAACACTACCAAGTAAACTATTTTGACACAACTTACAAAATGAGGAAGCATGATGTCCCTTTCAGAGGTATTACCAAGTAAACTATTTGTAACACAACTTACGAAATGAGGAAGCACAAAGTCCGTTTCAAAGGTATTACCAAGTCAACTATTTTTAACACAACTTACAAAATGAGGAAGCATAAAGTCTATTTCAGAGGCATTACCAAGTAAACTATTTTAACACGACTTACGAAATTTGGAAGCACAATGTCCATTTCAGAGGTATTTTCCAAGTATACTATTTGAACACAACTTACAAAATGAGGAAGCATAATGTCCATTTCATGATCGGTGCTCATTTTTCCCATGGAAATTCGCTAAAAACAATCCAGTTGATGTACTTTCTCTGACTCGGCGACTATATTGTTATGAAGGACTCAAATTACATTTATCGAGTACAGACCCTCGGAGCGGCAATTGAGATTATGCCACCCACGATTTGTTCCAAGTTATACTGAAAGGTGTTTGTACTCATAAACTGCACAAACCCGTGGAAACAAAGCGAGCCGTGCCTACGTAGCCCGTAGTACATTCTTCATGCGCGATTTCGTTTACCAGCATTCAACAAATTCTCCAGCTAATAAAAGGGAATTGAAAGAAACATATCGTTGTTTGTATACGTTCCGGTATTTTGAAACGAATACTTTACTACTATGTTCGGTTTTTATGTCTTTATATTATCTGGCATTTGGGTGTAATGCACGGAAATGATATTCAAATATTTCTTAATTTGTGTGTTGTAATATTTATAGTGTTTGCCTCTGGACATTTTTTAAATACGAGAACAATAAAGAAAGAAGTTTATAACATGTCACTCTTGGTTTTATTATCTATTTTACTGTTGTTAAGTTTAGTTTGTATAATGCTGAATTTCATACAAATTTTGTGCATTTTTACCTTTATGTATTCTGCGTTTATTAGGCGCAGACATTAAAAACGTATTATTATATCTTCTCTCTTCATGAAACTAAATTTGAACAGGTTTTAATAAACCAAGGAAATTTGTAGGTTACTAGTAAGCCCCCGTGAAAAATCACAATCAGATTAATTAGATACACATATGAAATAATTATTTAAAACAAAAATACTATTTAAAAACAACAGACTTTATCTAGTCCTATTTAACTATGCTGACGGGGATTTTTAACTCGGTAAATGTGTACAACTATAAGGATTATAAAACTGTAAGCATATTTGTTAAATTAAACGGTATCAGAAACTAGCACATATTTTCTCACAAACATATTTAAATTATTAAACAGATACACTATGACTTCATAATTATTTTAGGAGGGGTAGGAGAGGTGATATTAAAATAGGAGATTAACTAATAAATATTATTATTATTGGCTAGAGAAAAAACCATTCGATCGATTTCGAACAAATTTGCACCAAACACGTCAATTAGGCCTGTATAGGCCTGAAAAAAAGTTTTGAAAAAACCCCCTTTTTGGCCAAAAACTCACCAAAAATCTGTTATTATTATTAGCTAAACCAGAATTTTTAAAAAGATGCTGTTTATGGTAGGGTACATTTAGGGCTACAAATAAGCCAAATTTTATCAAAATCGTTGGAGCTGTTTTTTATACAAAATATTAGTTGATTTTATAAGGGTTTTTTGGCCAAAAAGAGTGGTGTTTTTCAAAAATGTTCAAACCTTTTTTTTCGAGTATCTATACAGGCCTAATTGACATGTTTGGTGCAAATTTGTTCGAAATCGATTGAATAGTTTTTTCTCTAGCTTTGTATACTGTACATACAGACATACAGACAGACATTTTGTAAAATCTACCTTTTTGGACTCAGGGGTCCCAAAACGGATATTTCCACAAAAATCTCAACATCGATTTTGTTTGCGATCACTATACTTTCTCTATACTATAGTATAGTGAGAAAGTAAAAATATATTTACATAATATTATGTTACATGGTAAATAATGTTAAATCAAATTAATTCGTATATTTTATAACAGCGTTATAATAAATGTTAAAAAAACCAGCAAGGCCCAGGTCTACAATTTAGTAAAGAACCTAACCTAAAAGTTAGAAATACAAATAATTGCTACTTAGTTTAAAATCAGCTGTCAAAGGAAATAAGACTGAATTGGAAACGCTAGTTGGAACGTGAGTTAAAGAGTTAAGAGCAGACCATAAAGGCTACATAGTACCCTTAAACTGACGTGTGTGATACTTCACAGTAGCATTTCCAATATCAGCTGATTTCATAATTTGAAAGAATTTTCATATCTAATTTTGAGGTTAGGTTTTTTAAGCCTTTATTATAACGCCAATTATATCATAAACTTAATAAATGTATTTATATATTTAATATTAGTTATCATCTTAACTTTGAGATTATGATTAATACTTAATTTTTGTTTCAAATAAATTGTTAAAATACATGTGCAGAGGTAACAAGAAAATGGTTTAGTTTGATATAAAACGCAAATATTGTTTGTAATTTCAGGCATTTGAAGAATTTCCTTAACCTTTTTTGAAGTGAAAACATCAAACACATGAGTTTGATAGCAGTGTATATAGTTTACTTGGTAATACCTCTGAAATGGACATTGTGCTTCCTTATTTCGTAAGTTGTGTTAAAAATTTCACTCTTCTCCCAAAAGCACAGAATTTACATTTTCGTGTGTTATTTTTTAATAAACGTAATTTTACAAGATTCTTTAATGGATTCCAATCTAGAACCCGTTAAGGCAATCTTAATTTTGTATGATTTGATTAAAATACTTCTTTCATACAAATTTTTACAAAATATTACGATATAAACAACAAAAAACCGACAGTTTTATTTTAATAAACCAAGGAAATTATGTAGGTTATAGTAGGCGCAGGTGGAACCAAACTACTACTTTGGGTTTTTTATGTTCTTCTACTTGCCTCCCTTGATTATTAGTATAGGCATACAATGAAGGCTAAACAAAATGAGTCCGAACATTTTCATCACTCAAAAACCGACCAATCCGTTTACATTCAAATTCCGTTTAGCTGTGTAGATTTCCTCGGTCGGGTTTAAATGTACTCATAGGAAAACATTTATGAAGATACGAGAAGGAATATGATGACTCTTCGGGCTCTATTTTCTAATTTTAACTGTAAGTAATTTATGTCATCCACAATAGCTTTTAACAGCAAATATATTTATTTTATTACTATAAATTTGTATTCATTTTGAACCTTAGTAATCTATACTAATATTATAAAGAGGTAAAATTTGTTTCTCTGTATACAGAGGGTAATCTCTGGAACTACTGAACCGATTGAAAAAATAGTTTTACTAATAAAAAGCTACACTATCCCTTAGAAACATAGGCTATAATTCATTTTGATAAAAACATTTTTTATTTCAATATTTGTAAATTTAATCGGAAAAATTCTTAGGTTAGGCCTAGACTGGTGAACCAACACATATTTCTTGCATGTATTTACATTCATTACCATAGCAACCGATTGAGTAAAATAACAGATAAAAAAGCTGTTTGCTCTAATATTTCCGTTAACAGCTGACTTCAAACTTTGAAGCAATTATTTGTATTTCTAACTTTTAGGATAGGTTTTTATTAAATTGTAGGCCTGAGCGTTGATGGTTCTTTTAACTTTTATTATAACTGCTGTTATAAAAAATTAAGAAATAATTTGATTTGAACATTTAACATTATTTACCATCTTAGCTTTGGGGTTATTATTAATCCTACACCTTTATTATAAAGAAAACATAACATGAGTATGTGTAGGTGTAGAACGTTCCAACGGGGTTGGCGTGTGAAGCACGCAGGGGTTTTCCTAGTTTACTTATAAAGTAAGTATAAAGGGATAATGGAACAAAAAGAAATTTGGCATAGTCTCACGTCTGCTAGGTATGCTCCAATAATCCGAATTAAAATATATTTTACTAATGGGGGGGGATAAGATTTGGTACACCCTAGACATAAATATTGTAGTACAATTTGAAAGGACTTTATTTAAGGTTATCAAAACTTTTTTAATTTTGTAAAGCTAAGGTTTAAAGACATTCCTGAAAATGTTGTTCTAAACTAAATTCCACTCCCTATATATTTCTGAAAGGACTGCTAAAATTTTGAAAAATCCATGACGTTACAGGTTTAGAAAACTAAATCGAATCGAAAATTTTGTAAAAATGTTCAACAAACACATTTCTTCTCAAAAATGCGTTAGTAGACATCCCATGCCGTAGGACTCTTTCTCCCATTCCCTCTCCCACCACCACTCCCCACCCTCAAAAGTCAGCAACGCATCTCAGATGTAGGTCGATAAGAGCTTATGCTGCGGCTATCGGCAAGGGATGTCTTCTTACGTTTCTACTCTATTTACTGGAAAATACTGCAGATAAAATTTGGAGGTACTTAAAAAAACTTTGGAGGATCTTAACTTTATGAAATACATTTTCTTATTCAGATTGTACACGATATGGTGTGCTTTGAAGCCGTCTTTCACTGACACCAACACCAATGTATAACTTATTCAATTCAAACTATGAGTGTATTAAATATTAGACTTGTTGATGCACTACTTATTATTAATATCATTTTGGTAACATTTTCGCTTGGCTCGTGACTCCAACTCGCATTGCTTTAACTACCACTGCCTAAAGAATATTGAAACATAGAGTAGCGAATCACTCCGAGGCCCAACTGTGTTGAAAGTAGACGACCAACCAACTCCACTGGCCCTAATTTAATATTAAATTCACCTGTAAATCCAAAATACACTTAAAACAAACAGTAAAAGAAAGCACACAGAACAATCTTACACTATGAGAGTCTACTGAATGTCACCCAAACATCTTTTAATTAATGTTTTCAAATGAATGAATGCATTTTATTTCCCCTTTAAGGATACAATCGGCTATAGGCCTACAAATATATACATATAAACACTTATATAAAATGATATACAATAACATAATATCTACTTATATCCTACTATACATAAGTGTTTTTATTGTTCAATACAGTTGAATTAAATATATAACATGTACAATACTTTATATGAAATGCCAACCCAATAAAAAAAAAACAGGAAATTAGGCAACCCCGTTGGCAAAGCCAGTTTTTCGGTTTACCTTCAATAAAGTGCAACACAAATAAGAGCAAGAGACTGTCCTAACCTATCCTCGTAACTTAAAAAGTGATTTAACTTTTTATAACTCGGTTCTACCCATTGTAATCCTCCTACCCATTAAAATAACACTGTCTTCTTCCCTTAATTCAATAAATTATATTAAGCAATCGAAGATGTCCTCAACACTATTACTCTGCACCAATTTTCAATTCTTCTCAAACATTGTTTGGTTCCATGAATTTTTTTTATCTAATGGTATGGAATTAAAAATTTTGGTGCATTGTACAAGTAGGTTTTTTGATAAAGTCTGACTAGATTTTTGTAAAATGCAGACCTTTTCCCTACGTGAAGAGACCATTGAAAATTCCACCACAGCCACTTTGTTTATAAATACCATCTTCAACGCCGTACTGAAAAAAAACTCTACGAAGAGATAATATACTCTGAAGAGATAATAACTGTCTGAATAATGTCTCAGAGCTATCAGTTCTTGATTTAAAGAGCATTGATTTGATAAAGTGTTTTTGTGATATTATGACGGGCATTAGTGTGGATAGGTATGAACCGCCCCAAACTAACACGCCGTAACTCAACTTGGAATGAACAAGTGCAAAGTAAATAATCTATATATATAAAAGGCAAAGCCCTCACTCACTCATCATCACTAACTCTCCCAATTCCCATGAATCTAGAGATATGAAATTTGGCATGTGTATACTTTGTGATGTAAATAGGAAAACTAAAGGAATTTCATTTTGATATTCATATTTTTAGGTGTAGTTTTGGGGGTTTAGGGGTAGATTTATTTGACTGATTACAGTTTCTCAAAAGCCATACCAACTAGGAACTTGAAATTTGGTGCACATATTGCTCATAGGCACTAGATGCACACTAAGAAAGTATTTTTAAATATTTGGCCTATAAGGGTTGAAACAACCCCTAAATCAATAAATATTGTTTGTTATATATATAAAAAAACCTTACCTCCTAGGAACGTGAAATTTGGTACATGTATTTGCCATAGAGGCAAAAGGTGAACTAAGAAAAGAAATGATTTTAAAGTATTTGTCCTGTAAGGGTTGAAACAATCCCTAAAACAATAAATATTGTTTTGTTATATATCTCAAAAACCTTACCACCTAGGAACTTGAAATTTGGTGCACATATTATTCATAGGCACTAGTGGCGCACTAAGAAAGGATTATAAATATTTGGGCTTTAAGGGTTGAAACAACACCTAAAACAATAAATATCGTTTATTATATTTCTCAAAAACCTTACCTCCTAGAAACGTGAAATTTGGTACACGTATTTTTCATATGAGCTAAAGACCCTCACTAAGTAAGGATTTAAAAAAAAATTGGCATTTAAAAATTTAAACAACCCCTAAAAAAATAAGTATTGTGTGTTATAATTTATAATTTAATTAAAGCTAAAAAACTAAAAAATTTTACGTTTATTTCTTATACGATAGATATAAAAAGTAAACCAGTTTAACTTTTCGTCACGTTCTGCTAAGGGGTGAAACTGTAGTAACAACCACTAAAATTATAAATATTAATTGAATAGCGCCTAAGAACGTGAAATTTGGTACTCATATTGCCCAATAGGGGCTAGAGGCGAACTAAGAAAGGATTTTAAAATATTTGCCCTTTAAGGGTTGAAATGACCCCTAAAACAATAAACATAGGCGCTAGAGGCGCACTAAGAATTTTAAAATATTTGGCCTTTAAGGGTTGAAACGTCCCTGATCAAAACTAACCCGATCTATGCATTCGCATATTAAAGACGGATCTGGGTGATCTACAAACATCAAGCTAAGACTGTGATTTAAGAGTGTGTAGATTTTGTAAGAGAAGACGCTCTTCACTCTGAATTTGTATTTATTTATTTATTTAATTTATTTAGCACACATACCATGACGAAGACTATTGACGGGCAGTTAATGAACAAAAAAAATTAATATGAATGTTATAATTCACTTTCGTGAAATAATAGATGAAAGAAAATGAGAGAAAACTATGACAATTATAAATCATGGTGATGCAACAAACAAATTCCCTGTAGCAAAGCACGGGTATTCAAATAGCCTTTAATAATTCGTAATCACAAACTGATCTTAGGTAATACACGTACTTTAATATTGTCAATAATTTGCTCTTTCCTTGACATGGTACTTCCAACTTACAATGCAACGTAACCCCAAGGTATTTTAAAAATCTTACACCGCCTACTGTCTCACAATTACATGTATTTTCTCTTTTACATGACAACAAATGATACTGTACTCTACTGTCAAAGTTATAGTCTTTTTTCAGGTCAAAAATGATACATTTTGTTTTATTACTGAGCACCATATAGTGTTGTGTAAACCATAAGCGGATTGAAAGTACATCTTTGTCGCATTCGTGACTTTAAAGATTAAAGATTTTTCAAAAACCAAAACTAAACAGCAGTACTAAAAATGAACTAAACTTTGTTTATTCAACCAGAACAAACATATTATTAGTTAGTTATAATTAAAATATGTACCCATGGGCGCACATATGATATTTTCTAGGGGGGGCTAGACCGGGGTATGGGCTTACACGTTCACGCACATGTATGGGCTAAGAACCCACATGTGAGCTTGACACTGAACACTATGAGAGCGGCCGACGCACAGTGCATTGCACGCCAACCCTCATTTTGGGAGTATTTTCAATATACAATGCATTGTTTGCTTCGCACGCCAACCCCCGTATTGGGAGTATTTTCAATACACAGTGCATTGCGTGCTTCACACGTCAATTTTAAGCCTATATGCTATGGACGCACATGTGCGTCCACTTTAAAGTATTAGTGATTATTACGTAGAAAGGTTCAAAAATAAAAAATAAAGTAATTTCTACTCATTCAGACTATAAATATAAAAAATAAAATGTCAGCTCCTAGCATAGGAAATACGAAATTTGCGTAGCAGTGAACGTGTTAAGGAGTACCTTCCCCTCCTTCGGGAAAAGGAGTCCAGGGATATTTTTGACCTCCCCAAGAAAACTTTTAAAATTTGGGAAGCCAATTTGGCTGTTCAGGTGAAATATTGACCAACACAGCATTGAGTCTGTAACTTTACACCGTCAGTGAATACACAAAGACCTATAACACTCCTAGAGGCCGCACCAAGAAGTGACCCAGCAGCTCATGCTTGAACTCTTGTAAAAAATAAAATAAGTATATGTAAATTCAAACAGCACATAATATTTCAAACATATTTTAGTGCTAATGTCTTTAAAGAAAAATACCTGACTATAATTAATTAAATACATATTTTTCTTTCCCTGGGAGCTATCGGACCATGGGCGCCCATATATGTACCTCACAAAAATGAAATATAGCGTTATTAAGGGTCTTCTATACCTTGCGTAAAACAGCAAAAATATGCAGTTCGTACTAACGTGATTCGGACTCCGTTTTTCACCTAAAAAAGTTGTGAAACATCTTAAATTGTTCTTAAAGGCTATGTGCTTTTTTCTTAAATCTCATAATTGAAAGAGATCGACGGCAACTCTTTTTAATCAGCAGTTTAACTGAGTAAAAATTTATTATTTTTAATGCCTTTTTTTGGGAGTTTTAAGCAATAATTTTCATATTTTAAGATAACACGTAAAAAATATAAAGCCTTTTTATATCTTAAAGTAGTTTCCCAGATTATTAATTTATAAATAGAATCCGAAACACATTATTACGAATGCATGTTTCAACGATTTTGCGGCTTAAATCAGACCTTTCTTATTGAAATCATACTATACACTCGGGAGTTTTCTTCAAGGTAAAGAAGAGCCTTAAACTTAGGGTAGTTTGAGAAAACACATTAGGCGTTTGACGTAATTATTTAAAGTGTTACCTTCAAAATCGTCCCCGTTTCCTACGTGAGAAGGTAGGATTAGTAATTATCAATGAGATCCTAAAACAATAAAAAGAACAATTGGCTTTTCAGTATCACAACATTCCGACTCCTAAGGTATAATCCTCAACGACTCTTACCTTTATCAAATAGATTAGTTTTTAACGTGTGAATCACAGCACA
>JAGFPH010000812.1:127540-157795 GCA_018207615.1 Philaenus spumarius
AATTGTTTTCTTTGGGCTATCTGAAAAGAGTAGTTCACAAAACGAAACCTGCAAGTTGTGAAGAGTTTAAACAGTGAATATTTTATGCCAAGAAATCTCACCGCAGATATTGTTCAATTTTAGGAAGGGTTTTCAGCAAAGGTTACACTATTGTCAAGAATTTATGGGTGCACAATCCGAACAAGTCAGCTAGTTTAGAATATTTAACTGTCATTCAATGCACAAAGATTTTTCAAGTGTGTCAATAACACCAGCACATTACAATAGTGTTAAACATGTGCTATACTGCAGTAGAATTTTAGAAAATCTCTTTTAAATTTAGCTAAAATGCTGTCATGTCTTGGTAACATTTTTAGATTCTATTTGAATTTTTTAATCTAGTTCTTTAAACATTGACGAAATAACTTTCTTTAAAAACATTAGTATACTAAACCACCTACTTATTCCTAATATTAATCAATGAACAACCTGCTTTGATGGTATCTATATCAATATAAATAACAATGCAAGTGTTCGTTTGTTCAAAATCTCCGAAAGTTCTTCCCAGATTGCTTTGAAATTTTGACACAAAGTTCCATTTGAATACACTCGTGTTTTCATATCCTTTTTGAAAAACAACGTCATTGTTAGACGTAAAAACAACACAAACTGTACTAAATATGCATGGCAATGGGAGCGCTATACTAAATAATAAATAAATTTATTTTTGATGCAGTAATCAGCTGTTTGCTCTAATATTTCCATTAACAGCTGATTTCAAACTATGAAGACATTATTTGTATTTCTAACATTTAGGTTAGGTATTTGTTTAAGTGAAGGCCGGAGTCTTGCTGCTTCTTTTAACCTTTATTATAAATGATGTTATAAAATATACGGAATAATTTGATTCGGACATTTAACTTTATTTGCCATCTCAGCTTTGAGGTTATTATTAATCCTACACTTTTAATAAAAAGAAAACATAAATTATGTGTATAGAAGGTTCCAACGGCGTGGGAGTGCGGAGCACGCAGGGGTCTCTCCCCCTACCTTAGTACAAATATAGTACCTTATATTGTACCTTAGTACAAATATAATTTTCTAGAACTTTTATTGTCCATTACTTTGAAACGAAGATAGGCTATTATAAGCTATACTGTATTTACTATACTGTAGTATTTTATAAGCTCTAGTTTGTGACATTACGTTTATTTTTTAATAAGTTTTACAAAGGTGTATAACATGACCTATCTTTACATTTTAATTTGTTAAACCTCCTCCCCCTCCCCAAAGCCCTCCAAAATCATAGATAGTCAGATGTGTCAAAAAAATGTGCCCTGTTATGCAGCACACGATATACACAAAGTTTTGTTAACTTATTTTCAGTAACAAAGATGACGAAGGCAGTTAAAGGGATTTTATGAACACTCTGTATATTTTAAAAGACATTTACTGTTGAAAAACTAAGTTATTACATACTAAAATGGAAATCATCCACATCGAAAATTCTACAGTGATATAATGTATCTATGATCTTTCAACATCAATTATTCTGTTTAATTTATCGACAACGTCTTTCGATTAATCGGACTCGATAAAACTATCGTTCGATCTTATTTATCACCGAAGGCACTAAATACGTTGATAGCTGTCGTACATTAGACGCGATCGGTAAACGTTCGATCCCATCAAATTTCCAGTAACTAAATCTCTCTTTTAGTTTGGAATAATGAGACAAACCAGTATCGCGACTGTCGGGCGCTGCTCGGCACAAAAAACTCAAGTTAAGCCGTAAAAGGTGTTGTACTTATGTCAAACACGCTTGTTTGTGTCAAACATCTACACATTCAATTATCATTTTTTCCTCCGAGTTTTTTTCTCGCGTAAGGAAATAGTCGCTTCTGGTAAGTCGTGCTGTTTTCCTGAGAATCTAATAACAGAATTCCGAGCACGTGGTCGAAGGCTTAGGCAAGAAAAACTTATGTGCGAGCCGGTAAAAGGTAATTTAAAACGGCGGAGGACGGAAAGCGTAGAAAGCTATCGAGAGACAGAAATTGAGAACCGCGACCGCGTGGGAACAGATCGGCGACTATACTTCAAAGTCGACCGAAACCTATTCTATCATATTCAGGATTAGAAAATCCATCTGCATTCTTTGATTCTGAATTATTGAAATTTGTGAATGATTTTTTTTACTACTACAAATATTTGTTTTTAAATTGACAAAGATATATATTTCTATACAATAGCGTAATTTATTGTTTTCTCAGTGACTGACTGCGAAGTTAATGTATTCTGTTCCGCTTACGGCTAGTTAATCGAAATACATGTGTGCGCTTGCGCAACCAAACAATAATAACGGAAAATATATCGTAGGCTAGTTTTTATTGAAACACTACTGGACCCAGCAATGCTTCGATATTGCTTGATTAAATTGAAAGGGTAGTCATTTCATTTCATTTAGGCCTATAGATAATACAGTAAACATTTGTTTGTTTTTATCAAATCTAAAAAAAAACTGATAGTTGTGAAGAATTGTAAAAAACCTGATTTAAATTAGCACAATTGGTTGCAAATAAACGTGTTTTGATTCATTGTAGGCCTAACCTAAAAATACGTTCATTTTTTGATTCAAATCAGATAATTTGTATATAATATGTAACAACTAATGTTTGAATTAAATTAAAATATAGTAAGCATTAGTTGATTTTTGTTTTTGTTTGCTTTAAGTTGGTCAATCTAACCTAAAAAAGCTGTTGGTTTTGAAGAATAATAAACTGATAAGTAAAGTTGCTACGGTAATGAATGTAAACAAACATGACGTGTTGCTAAGCTTTTTATACGAAAAGCTGTTTTTGTGCGTTTTGGTCTTGAGTTCATACAAAAGTGGCTGTTTAGTTTTTTCCAAATTTGAAACTTTTTCGGGAAGCTTTTCAAAAATTTTTCTTTATACAAAAAACCTAGTTACGGACTATTACGAACATTTTAAACTAAAAATAGCCAAATTGGTCCAGCCGTTCTCGACTGATGCGCTTACAAAGGAACAGCAGTTTATTTTTATTATATGGATACAGTAAACCTTTTGTTTGCTTTTACCTAATCAACTGATAGTTGAAAACAAATTGTAAAATACCTGATTCTTAATTAGGCCAATTGGTTGCAAATAAACGTGATTTGGTTCATTGTAGGCCTAACCTAAAATTTTATTCTGATTTTTATCCAAATCGGTTGTTTTTTATAAAATATGTAACAAGCAATGTTTGAATTGAATTAAAATATAGTAAGCATATAGTGGGCCCAGCAATGCTTCGCTATTGCTTGATTTAATTTAAACGGTAGTTATTCCATTTTATTAAATTGACTTAAGTAATGGAATTGCAAAATGGTTATTATGCCACTTAAGAATACACTACACAAATTTAGATTTATAGTTTGTAAACCTTTACAGATAATACAGTAAAACTTTGTTTCCTTTTACCTAATCTAAAAAAACTGATGGTTGTGAAGAATTTTGTAAAAAACGTGATTCTAAATTAGCCCAATTTTTTTTTTAATAAACGTGTTTTAGATCATTATAGGCCTAACCTAAAACTATGTTCAGTTTTTTATCCAAATCAGTTGTTTTCTATAAAATATGTAACAAGCAATGTTTGAATTGAATTAAAATATAGTAAGCATTAGTTGATTTTTGTTTTTGTTTGCTCTAAGTTGGTCAATCTAATCGAAAAAAGCTGTTGGTTTTGAATAAATTAAACTGATTACAAATGCTGATTAAATTAACTATAGTAATTAATGTAAACAAACATGTATTACTAAGCATTTTATTAGAACAGCTGTTTCGTGAGTTATGGTCTTGAGTTTATGGAAAAAAGTATGTTCAGTTAATTAATGTTCAGGAAGCAATATTAATTGTATTTCTTTTAGGTTAGGTTTTTATTAAAGGGTAGACCTCAAACTTTGCTGGTTCTTTTAACCTTTATTATAACTGATGTTGTAAAATGTGCACAATAATTTCATTTACCATCTTAGCTTTGATGTTATTATTAATCTTACACCTTTATTATAAAGAAAACATAACATAGTGATGTGTGTAGAAGGTTCCTACGGGGTTGGCGTGCGGAGTCTATTTATAAAACAAGACATAACTTTAACATGCAGCAAGCTACAGAATGGCCACGTTACATCATCAGTAAGCCTGCGTGGGGTAACCTACAAGGGTGACCCCGTAAATCAACCCCGAAGAAACAAAGTAAAAATTTGTGCGTGCGAAAAACACGACCGAGGCGACTTGAATGCTATTATTTAGTGCTAATGAGTAGTGGATGGTTATTATTTATAGTGGCGGTTGCGAGCGGGCTTCTTGTGCGGTCTGCGACGGTGGAACACGCCCCCAAGTTGCACCTCTCGCGGCCACTTCTTGTAGGCTATCTGGTGACCGTTCGCTATGGCGAAATCGATCCGTTTGGTTCGAAATAAATCGATTACGGTCTTGTCAGATTTGAAATTACTGCCGGCATAGGAATGATGTGGGTTGTCATGACAACTGCAGATGGTTTATTGTCGTAGTAGATAAACTGTGTTATTGTTGTTTTGTTGGAAATAATTTGGCTGAAAACAATAATACCTTCAAACTCTGTACCTCTTAGTTTCCAGCCAAGAGTAAAGTTTTGACCAAACCTTTTGATGATGATCAGATATTGTGGAATACGTAAGGCTTAAAAGTTTAGAGTATATTTATCTATACTAATATCATAAAGAGGTAAAATTTGTTTGTTTGTTTGTTTGTAGGGGGTAATCTCTAGAACTACTGAACCGATTGAAGAAATAGTTTTACTAATAAAAAAAGAACAAATAAATATTTATGTATTTATTCAATGAATATAAATCAAAGAGCTTTAAATATAACAAAGTAAATTCTGCATCTTGTCCAGAGGTTCCAATCCCGGACCATTTTACGGTCCCGTCAATCCCAAAATATTCGGGATTGATAATTAGATAAAAAACACGAATTTTCTCGTAAATGATGGTTTACTTGTTATTTCTACGTGATCTTGTTTGTATGATATACAATGTACAGTAACTGTTTTTATTACAAAATTATTGTAATCCAATACATCTTTAATTAGTTAAAAGAAAAAAATTACGATCATTTATGTCGAAACTTAGAACTGATGATGTCAAACTGCGAACGTTACTTTTTATTATTCATACATTCAGCTTGTTTTCGTTCAGCGTTTAAAATCCATATTACTAAAGTTTGTTCCATAAATAAATACCAATTTCATATGTTCTTGTTTCGACAAAACTCCTAATTCCCAGCTCCAGGTTAGGCAAACCAATCTTATAGATTGAATATACTGTACATGTTATTAAAAAAAAAGTTATTAGGTAACTGTTGGTAAAACTTTGACGTCTTGGATGTACCAGGAAAATGTATATCTAATATACAGTTTAAATATCGTGCAAATCAAGAGTGAAAAGATAAAAATATTTGCTATAAAAACGCAAATACATTATGTACATAGGCTAAATGTATGATTTTATGGAGGGTTTAATATACATAAACAAAATTTAAAGGAGTTTAATTACTACAAAACCTAATTTTCGTAAGGTTATCAGAGAAAAATGAATAAATCTGAATCCCGAGATTGATCCCCGGCAATCCCGAAATCCCGTGATTGAGAAAGTGGTCCGGGATTGGAACCCCTAATCTTGTCACATGTTAAATAATAAATGTAATTCGTCTATAGTTACTATATATCACTATTACTATTATCATTATTATTATTATTAATATACTAGTAAACCCCCGTGAAAAATCACAGGCGGATTAATTAGATACACTTCAGAAATACATCATTCAACGAAACACTATTTTAAAACAACACACTTTATCTAGGCCTACCTAACTATGCTGACAGGGATTTTTAACTTGATAAATGTGTACAGTTATAAGGATTATAAAACTGTATGAATATTTGTTAAAATTTTGTATTTATGTATGTTATTATATATTTAAAGAAAGATAAATATATTATCTTTTAATTGCTTTTTATTTCATATTGATAGATCAAATGATTTAGAAGTTATTAAATATTACAAGACTTATATTTATTAAAGTTGTAAACATAAGCCCAAAGGTATAATATATGCTAGGTTTGTGTATTACAGATGATGGGTGAAATCAGCTGTTTAGAATGTTTCCTAAGCTAAAGGAATATGTATCTTTTATTTAAATTTTTATAAAAAAATATATTTATGATAAAATGTTGTATTTATATACAGTTTATAACCTCAAAACATATATTATAACGTATATTATAACATGCATTAGTTATTTAGCTCATATTTAAAAAAAAATCAACTTCACAAGACATTATAATGATTGAACTTGTAAGCATAACCTCAAACTATAATATACACTGGGTTTACAGATGATGGATGAAATCAGCTGTTATATTAAATATTACTCCACGTACGTAACATATTATACTTTTATAAGAGTTCATCTGTAGTTAATGATGTTTAAAAATATATTACATTCATTCAATTTAATTTTTGTATGACTTTAATGCTACTACAGTTTTTATATTTACCTTCATTCAATTTAATTTTTGTATGTCTTTAATGCTACTACAGTTTTTCTATTTACCTTCATTCAATTTAATTTTTGTTTGACTTCAATGCTACTACAGTTTTTCTATTTGCTGCAATCTACAATACTTTATAATACAGTTAACTCAAACTACCATATTCACCCATCAATGATTCTGAAATTATTCATAAAAAAAGCTTTCATATGAAATTTGTAAATTTTATGGGAAGTCAGAAGAGCTAAAAATAATAGAAAAAATATTCTATTACAATTTGCGTACTATTTTGGAGATAATTAATTAATTAATGAAACGTGTTTTTCATGATGGCGGCTTAAATCACTCACCGACTTTACCGAAATGGATAATTAAACTCATGGATTTTTAACGAAATTAAATAGTACAGTACAAGAAATTAAGTTGGTTCTAAGCCAGTTTATTCGAAATAAAATTAATACAAATCTGCTGGTGTAGACAAATAACTGTTCCAAGATATTTGTATTTGTTTTTTAATTTGATATCGATGACAATACTTCAAAATATTTCTTTCCAAAGTTTGTATCAATAATTGACCGAGCGAAGCGAGGTCTCCGTTTTAACTCGACCGTTCGGTATTTCGTCTGTGTCTGTATGTCTGTGTGTCTGTCTCACGATTACGGCCAAACGCCTTGACCGATTTTGATGATTTTTTTGCATGAATGTTCCTTATTTCTAGGCCGAGCCATGTATATATAAGGTTTTTTCCATTTTTCATTTTTAACCCCTTAAATTAAATCAAAATGGCGGCCGCACCGTTTCTCTCAGTGTAAGCTTTTTTCCAAAGCCAGATTGTGGCTTAACCGTAAGTCGAATTTAAAAACTAATAGCATTTTGTCAGAAGCAAATTTGATTTTCAACAAAATTGTATTCTTAGATTTTTTCCGTATCTCTAACAGTAAGCTCACAAAATGGCCGTAAACTTCAAATTTGTTAAACATCGTCCAAGTATTTGCATTTCAACCATGTTTTTATACGTTTATTCTAAACCAATTCAAAAATGTTCCATAGCTTTTTTGTAGATAAAGGTTCAAAGAATTCATATATGCCAGTGAAAAAATGATTGAAGTAAAATTAACAAAGTTATTAGCTCAAGAAACAACCATGTCCAGTAACGAATGGAAAAAGTTCAACTTTAGGCCTACATAAAAAATAGTAAAAATTTTTGTAATTTTTTCATAAAAATGTAAAAACGTTTCGTAATTTAGTTCTAAATAGAATTTTATAAAACTATTAATCAATTTCAAACTTATTATTTTGAAAACACCAGTTTTTATGTTCCTACTGCAAGACTGCTAACAAAACTAGACCTGTTTTGAATAGTAATTTATGAATATGTACCCAAAATATACCCAGTATTTACCCAAAAATGGCTTATAATAATAAGAAAGTATAGAGGATAAATCAAACAATTAAACTGTATACTTGTAAATTATCATTGTAAATTTCATAAAAGTATTTGACTTGGCTTTACTTGAATTACAAAATGAGATGAAACAAATGAAACTTCTCGGCGATAAAGGACATACAAAAAATGACCGTTGGACACCGTGGGAAGTGTTGGTACATGGGTTGAGATCACTATCACTACGTTTTAACATCGTTTGTTTTCATTATTTCAAATATTGGAATATGATATATGATATGGAAGTTATGGAACTGTAAATACATTGTTAAGTTTTAGTTATTTATTTTAGGTATGTAAATATTTGATTCTATGATGTCCCTATATAACGCGATATTTTTTAGCTATCTTACGCATTATTAACTTAAATAAAACACAATGCCTCTAAAAGAAACTCTTTAGCAGTTAAAACTCAAGAAAAGAAAAAAAAACGAGAACTAGAAATCCCGGAATAGCTAGAATTGAAAAATAATGTGTCACTGGCTAAACCTTGTGCTTACTTCCTTACTGGCACACTATTTTTAACCTAAGCTCAAACCCAAATTTGTTATTTCAACGAGCGAGGTCTACTGTTCACGAAACTACTAGGAGTACTAGTATAAAGACTATTAAATAAATAACATGACAGCTGGAACAACCGCGTTCTCAGAGCACAATAACGCTAGCTATGAAACTGTTCTTGTTACCGCTTTTATTTCACTGATGAATTTCAAAAATTCCGAAGATTGCAGCCTTTTAATGCGCTTATCCGTGGTGAAAGCTCACCGTAATATATAAAACGGGCACATCTCAGTTTTTGACTTTAATTGAGAGCCTCCCGTAAAACCGATGACCTATTGATAAACCCTCGCTACCTGTACCCGGTCATAAACCAACTACGGGTACCTTTAGGCTATTTACAGCGTCATAAAACACATTTCTGGGTGGTCTTACACAAATTATACGGTTATAGGTGTTAATTGAGCTCCCTCACTCTTAAAATGTAACAATAAACTTTTATCGCGGGAACGTTTCCATCGGAAATAGTTTTTAGATTTATTGTGTATTAATAAACTGGCCCCAGTGTTTGTGTACGGTTCTGGGTTTACAACAAACATAAAATAAATACAACTACCAACAACTCGGGGCAGTAAAATTGTAAATAAAACCGCTAAAAGGATAAAAGTATAATAAAAAATAGAAACTCGACAGTTAGTTATATGTTTTTATATTAACGACACTTTCAGATATGTTACTGGTTTAATGCCTCTTCGGGTTACTTTAGTGATATTTGAGAGAAGCTTCGCTCTAATTGCATCGGTCTAACACTTTCTGTAGACCTACCACTTTGTCATAGGCTCAACTATGATTCTCCTGGCCCGGTAGAACTAATTTAGGTGCATTCTTTACTTTCATTTCGGATGGTATGACTACTCAGTGAGTGCTCTAACCACAATACTGACATTTAGTTTGTCATGAGTTCTTCTTGCAGGCCTTATTAATCCAACTAGTAAGCCCCTGTGAAAAATCACAGGCAGAAATACTATTTAAAAGCAACATTCTTTAGACCTACACCTAACTATGCTGACGAGGATTTTTAATTCGGTAAATGTGTACAATTATAAGGATTATAAAACTGTAGGCCTATTTGTTACAATTTTGTATTTATTTACGTAATTGAAGTGAAAACTTCTATTGGCGCACCGCGTCCAAAAAGTTTTGCGGGAGGTGAATCGCATTTAACCGTAATGCATTTTCCGTTACGCTCTACAACCAATTCCGTCACGCTCTACTATAAATAGTACACATTTACATATCGCAGAGTATATAGTTTACTTGGTAATACCTCTGAAATGGACATTGTGCTTAATCATTTCGTAAATTGTTTTAAAATAATTTACTTGGTAATACCTCTGATATAGACATTGTGCTTCCTCATTTTGTAAATTGTGCTAAAATAGTTTATCTGGTAATAACTCTGAAATAGACATTGTGCTTCCTCATTTTGTAAGTTGTGTTAAAATAGTTTACTTGGTAATGTTAAAATAATCAAATATCAGACTAAATCAATATGACCAACGATTTATATTCATTACAGTTTTCACTTCTTTCGGCGGTCCCGCGACTGCTTTCTTTTATATTTAAAGAAAGGTACAAATATTATATTTTAATTCATTTTAATTTCGTGTTGATAGATTAAATGATTCAGAAGTTATTAATATTACAGTAAAGAAATTAATAATCAAATATGTTTCTGTTTCCGAATGTTTCCGAAATTAAACGAATAGGTATCTCTTCTTTAAATTTGTATAAACGAATATATTGATGGCAAAAGGTTGTATTTAAATACAGTTTATAACCTCAAAGCAAATATTACAACGTATTATAGCATGCATTAGTTCTATAACTCATATTAAAAAAAAAAAAAAAATTTCATAAAAAAATTATAATGATTTAAGTTGTAAACATAACCACAAAGTATAATCTACAATGGGTAGGTTTAAGTATTACACATGATGGGTGAAATCAGCTGTTATATTATACAGGGTGTCCCATAAGTAAAGATAATGACAGCAAATGTGCATACAATATTGTAGTATTTACTGTGTTTGTATAGGATGCAGGGTTGAACAAACCAATTATTACACATAACTTAACTATTATCCTTCATCCGATTGCTTTGACTGTTACACCATCCAATAGGGAATCAGCAGTGCTACAAAAACGGTCTCTTGACATTTTTTGTTAAAATGTACGGTTTTTGAGTAATTTAGTTTTGAACTTTCAAACAGCCGCCATTTTGAAACTCATGATTGGATTTAATCGCTTATTTTTCTTGATACATACCATAGTTAGGTTAAACTTCATGCCAAGTTTGAACTCAATAAGTCAAACATTTCTCTAGATATGAATTATTTTGTACAAAAAACAAAATGGCGGATGTCTGGAAAACGAAGCGTTTTCCGGCCTTGTTTATACTTTTTTTCTTATTTTAGAACCATAGAACCATTCCCAGAAGTTTGGCACTTTATTTATGGGACATTCTGTATGTTATTCACTCGCTTTTACTAGTTTATCGGCACAGAAATACAGTTTAACGATTTGTGAGAGGTTGTAGCTATGAGAGGTACTTTTTACTAACCAGCCTGTACAATTAATTCTGTCTATTAATTTACATTTCATACATTTTGTACACTATTTGTGTACAAATAGTACACTATAGTGTCACTATATGCAGAGTGATTTTTTGGAAACTTTCCACATCTATTATTTAAAAAACTGAAAGAGATATGAAAAATGCAATCTAGAGGCAGTTATTCGCCGTCAGAGGTAACTTTAGAAAAGCTATTTACAAAAATCCAAACCCCTCCCCTTCTTACCCCACATTTTGGAAATTTACGGACACATATGGTTTGTGATACATCAAATTGAAACCCTTTAAAAGTACAAGGCTTTCTGTGATAAGAAACCAAAATCAGTAAAAGCACTCGATCGCTAGGCTCAAAAAGTGTATTTAATAAGTTACTGTTGTAATTTTATCCTATACTCTAATACGAGCAATGTCTGTTTGTTTGTTTGTTTGTTGGTTTGTTTGTGTGTTTGTACGAGCAATCTCGAGATCCAGCGGAAGGATTTTGCTGAAACTTTGGGATTAGAGGCTTTTGGGACTAAAAAATCGATTGGTGAAAACCACTACCTCAGGAAAACTCGTATTATTTAAAACAGGAAAAGAGATATTTAACATTTAAAAAATGTATAGAGGTGATAAGTTTTCAAAAAACCATCCTTTATATACAGGATGATTCAGAACTATGTGGCAATTATTCGGAAGCTCATTCTGTAGCTAAAAATAAGAAAAAACTTAATTTGAACGCTCCGTTTTCCAGGTACCCGCCATTTTGGTTTTCGTCCAAAGTAGTTCATATCTAGAGAAATGTTTGACTGATTGAGATCAAACTTGGCATGAAGTTTAACCTAACAATGATATATCTCAAGAAAAATAATTGAATATATCCAATCATGCGTTTCAAAATGGCGGCTGTTTGAAAATTTCAAACCTAAATTACTCAAAAACCGTATATTTTAACAAAAAAATTTCAAGACACCATTTTCGTAGCCCTTTTTATTCCCTATCGGATTTCTCACTGTCAAAACAATCGAATGAAGGCTAATAGTTATGTGTAATAATTGGTTTGTTCAACCCGGCATCCTAAACGAACACAGTAAACACAACAATATTGTATGTTTATCTTCACTTACAACTTCACAACTATTATCCTTCATCCAATTATTTTGACAGTTACAAAATCCGATTGGGAAAAGGGCTACAAAAAAGGTATGTTGATATTTTTTGTTAAAATTTACGGTTTTGAGTAATTTAGGTTTGAAATCTTCAAACAGCCGCCATTTTTGACCGCATTGTTGGATATAATCGCTTATTTTTCTTGAGATAGGTCATTGTTAGGTTAAACTTCATGCCAAGTTTTAACTCAATCAGTCAAACATTTCTCTAGATATGAATTATTTTTTTACAAAAAACGAAATGGCGGATATCTGGAAAACAAAGTTTACGGACCTACGTTTATAGGCCTATGAACATTTTCCTTATTTTAGCTATAGAACGAGCTTCCGAGACATTTCCCTGTATATACTGTAAATAAATTTCTAAAACCAAATTCTAAATCCAGTATTTTAACCAACTGCTTTTCCATTATAACAATAATTTGTTGTTAATTTAATGACTACAAAGACATACAACTAATTATACTAACAACAACAAATAACGAATAACGATATAATTTGAAAATAAATCCTTCATTTATTAAAATACAATACTAGCTCAAATATTCCTCTTAGAATATACATTTAACTTTATTAAACAGTTGTCTGTAATATCGATCGTGCATTCGTTTTAATAAAAGGAACAAATCTTTGTTTAACGGTTATCTCTGTAATTACTACTAGGGGCTCTGCCCCTGGACGCTTCGCTCAGATGGCTGCTTCGCTTCGTTCGCAGTTTAAAAACTCTCTAAAGTCTCTCGCTAATCTTTGGTTCGTTTGTACCTGGGTGTACGAGCATCGTTCAGTATTTTTAACATCTGGATTGTATCTATAATGTATCTATTCGAATATTTAGTGATTTTGAAGGAGGTATAAAAAGAAGCCGTCCCTATTCGCCTTCTAAGTGACTTGAAAGGTGGTATAAAAAAAAGTTCAAATATAAAATTGTATGCGCATTTTTCAGAGTTTATGCGCGTTTATGAAGACATAATACCCAGCGCATTCAATTCCTGACGTCAAATAACCCCTGGATGCAAATTTTCGTCAAAATCGTTAGAGCCGTTTTCGAGATCCGCGACAGACACACAGATAGATCCTACAAGAATTGTTCATTTAAAGTAATAGGATATACCTCTAAATCAATATTACAAAATCAGACCCGTGTTTTCACAAATAAGTTATAGTTCACAGTTATTTTAGTTTGTGTTACTTTTTTTAAGACAATTTCGAACATAAAAAAAATGTTTAATACATTTGGACCTAAGTCTATAATGATAAAAAAGCAGTCGCGGGACCGCCGACAGAAGTGAAAACTGTAATGAATATAAATCGTTGGTCATATTGGCTTGGTCTGAAATTTGATTATTTTAACACTACCAAGTAAATTATTTCAACACACCTTACGAAATGAGGAAGCACAATGTCCATTTCAGAGGTATTACCAAGTAAACTATTTTAAAACAACTTACGAAATGAGGAAGCACAATGTCCATTTCAGAGATATTACCAAGTAAACTATTTTAACATAATGTACGAAATGAGGAAGCACAACGTCTATTTCACAGGTATTACAAAGTAAACTATTTTTAAACAACCTACGAAATGAGGAAGCACTGTGTCCATTTCAGAGGTATTACAAAGTAAACTATTTTTAAACAACCTACGAAGTGAGGAAGCACTATGTCCATTTCAGAGGTTTTGCCAAGTAAAATATTTTAACAAAATTTACGAAATGAGGTAGCACAATGTCTATTTCAGAGGTATTACCAAGTAAACTATATACTCTGCTATATACACATGTGTACTATATATAGTAGAGCGTGACGGAATAGAGCTTGTCGGAAAAATGCGTAACGGTAAAATCCGATTCACGCCCAGCAAAAGTTCTTGGACTCGGTGTGCCTATAGAACTTTACACTTTAAAAATATTTATTGAAATACTTTATGAAAACTATTTTAAAATATTTCTTAATCAACTCGTTTTACGTAGATTTGAATAAATTATTAATTAGCGAATATCAACAGATTTACAAACCGAATTTCACCGAAATCGGAATCGTATTATTTTTTAGTATTTTTACACTTACGTAATATGTAGCATTATAATGTTTACACTTCCTTCTATTTAACCAAGTATATACTAGCACAAAAATAAAAGGACTGGTTACATCAAAATCGAAAAACTTCAGTTATTGAAATCTTGCGTTTGCACAAAGGTTTCATACTGTGGCCACCAGCAGCAGCACAATACAGAGAATAGTTTCAACCCCTGTTTCAATGCGCATGCCTACAATACACGCTGGTAATAAGCAGAATATTTTCTGCGCCAATAAACGAGAAAGACACTCTATCACTTCGCCCTATAGCCCTACGTAAACAGTCAAATTTCTTGCAGCTTTGACATTGCCTCATTTGAAACCATTTTATAAATCCATATTTTTTACATAAGAGCTGAAAAAATTATGTACAAAAAGTATACTGAATATTTTACAGAAATTGGACCGCCATAGTAAATAATAAATAAATATGGCTGTTTGCTCTAATATTTCCATTAACAGCTGATTTAAAACTTTGAGCCATTACATGTATTTTTAAATTTTAGGTTAGGTTTTACTTTCTCCACTATTCCTAGAGTATAGAGAAAGTATAGTGATCACAAAAAATCGATGTTGAGATTTTTGTGGAAATATCCGTTTTGGGACCCCCTGAGCCCAAAAAAGTGTTTTTTACAAAATGTCTGTCAGTATGTATAGAAAGCTAGAGAGAAAACTATTCGACCGATTTCGAACAAATTTGCACCAAACATGTCAATTAGCCCTGTATAGATGAAAAAAAAGGATTTTTTTAATTTTGAAAAAAAAACCTCTTTTGGCCAAAAAACCGCCAAAAAATCTGTTATTATTTTTTTATTATTTATTATTTTGATAAAATTTGGCTTATTTGTAGCCCTTAATGTACCCTATACGCATCTTTCTAAAAATTCTCGCTTAGCTAATAATAATAATAACTAATTTTTGGGATTTTTTGGCCAAAAAAGGGGTTGTTTTAAAAAAAATTAAAAATCTTTTTTCGTGCATCTATACAGGTCTAATTGACGGTATGGTGCAAATTTGTTCGGAATCGATCGAATCGTTTTCTTTCTAGCCAATAATAATAATTTTTATTAGTTATGCTCCTACTTTAATGTATCCCCTCTCCTACTTTAATACAATTATTAAGTTACAGTGAATCTGTTTAATAATTTAAATATGTTTGTGAGAAAGTATGTGCCAGTTTCTGGTACCGTTTATTTACATAGCGAATGGCCCTCAATCACATCTACCTTCAAATTTTCCTTTGTACGAAATATTAAGCCGTTCTCAGACTTTTCGCCCACCCTGTATAAGCTTAAAGCTCTGAAAATATCTGCTTTAAAAACATGATTCAGATAAGATTCTAAGATAATTTTATTTTCTAAGAGTTTCATAATAACCGTTTTCCATATTTCATCAATACTTATTATTGATGTAGGCTATATGTAAACAATTGTTATATTTAAGCTCTAAAGTAAAATATTATAAAAGTGTCAACAGCAACAGAATAAATAGAATAACAGAAAATTTTATTTACAAAAAGTTGTAGAATATTTATCTGAATTTTTGGATTATCTGCAAAATTGTTTTAAAGGTTAAAATTTTCTGGGATACAAACGAAAAACGTGGTGAACTCTTATTTCAATATCAGGTTTCACCCCTAAAACGCAGCCTTACACTCACAGAAATTTCCCAACCGAATGAAAAAAATTAACTTTCTCCCTAGCCAACATTTTTAAGGCTTTTTCTCCTATTTTTGACAGGACTGCAATTGTTATCTAGATTAGTATATTTTGTACATCTAATCTTATTAAACGAGGAATTCTTGTATATAAATTTATTCGGGGATCACGCTAACTGCTCGAACGATTTAGATGAAAATTTGCATATATGGGGTTTTTGACGTCCAGCATCGAATGCGCTAGGTCTTATGTCTGAAAAATGTACTAAGTAGCTCTTTTCGCCTATGTAAACTCTGAACTTCATTTACATTCTACCTTTGAAGTTACTAAGTAGGCGAATAGATACATTATAGATACAATCCAAATGTTTTACAAACAGATCTGTTAATTTTAGCTCCAGATGTTTATATGCTATTTAACAAACATAAATCATTAACAATGAATCAGGTGGTATAATTTTCAACTTATTTCTTTACTCAAACACCAAACGTAACTAAAACATTATTTTTGTGCTGTTATTAGCCGTTCTAAAAACCTTTTCACCAGTTTCTGCATTCTTTGTATTTCTATAATGGTACTATAAACTGATAGTTCTGTGAACAGTAGACCTCGCTCGTTGAAATAACAAATGTGGTTTTGCGCTTAGGTTAAAAATAGTGTGCCAGTAAGGAAGTAAGCGCAAGGTTTAGCCAGTGTAGCATTATTTTGCAATTCCCGCGATTCCGGGATTTCTAGTTCTCGTTTTTTTTTCTTTTCTTGAGCTTTACCTGCTAAAGATTTTCTTTTAGAGGCATTAATAATGCGTAAGATAGCTAAAAATATCGCGTTATAGAGGGACAACAAAAAATTAAATATTTACATACTTAAATAACTAAAACTTAACAATGTATTTACAATTCTATAACTTCCATATCATATTCCAATATTAGAAATAATGAAAACAAACGATGTTAAAACGTCGTGATTGTGATCTCAACTTTATTCTCAACCCATGTACCAACACTTCCCACGGTGCCCAACGGTCATTTTTAGTATGTCCTTTATCGCAAAGAGGTTTCATCTCATTTTGTAATTCAAGTAAAGCTAAGTCAAATACTTTTATGAAATTTACTATGATAATTTACAAGTATACAGTTTAATTCTTTGATTTATTCTCTATTTATTGACTTTCTCATTATTATATGTCATTTTTGGGCAAAGGATATATATTCCTAAATTACTATTCAAAACAGGCCTAGTTTTGTTAGCAGTCTTGTAGTAGGAACATAAAAACTGGTGTTTTCAAAATAAGAAATTTAAAATTGATAAATATTTTTATACAGTTCTATTTAGAACTAAATTACGAAACGTTTTTACATTTACGAAAAAAATTACAATAATTTTTACTACTTTTTATGTAGGCCTAAAGTTGAACTTTTTCTTTTTTTCACTGAACATGCTTGTTTCTTGAGCTAATAACTTTGTTAATTTTACTTCAATCAATTTTTTACTGGCATATAAGAATTCTTTGAACCTGTATCTACAAAAAAGTTATGGAAAACTTTTGAATTGGTTTAGGATAAACGTATAAAACATGATTGAAATACAAAAACTTTTACGATTTTTAACAAATTTGAAGTTTACGGCCATTTTGTGAGCTTACCGTTAGAGATACGGAAGAAATCAAGAATACAATTTTGTTGAAAATCAAATTTGCTACCGGCAAAGTGTTATTAGTTTTTAAATCCGACTTACGGTTAACCCACAAACTGGCTTTGGAAAAAGCTTACATTTAGAGAAACGGTCCGGCCGCCATTTTTATTTTATCTAAGGGGTTAAAAATGAAAAATGGAAAACCCCGTATATATACATGGCTCGGCCTAGGAATAAGGAACATTCATGCAAAAGATCATTAAAATCGGTCTAGGCGTTTGGCCGTAATCGTGAGCCAGACAGACGCACAGATGAAATGCCGAACGGTCGTGTTAAAACGGAGACCTCGCTTCGCTCGGTCAATTATATAATGACTAGTAAATCCCCGTGAAAAATCACAGGCGGATTAATTAGATACACAACAGAAATACATCATTTATACAAAATACTATTTAAACAACACACACTTTATCCAGGCCTACCTAACTATGCAGACGGGATTTTTAACTCGGTAATGTGTACAATTATAAGGACTATAAAACTGTTGGAATATTTGTTAAGATTTTGTGTTTATGTATATTATTATATGTATTTAAAGAAAAAGAAAAATATTATTTTTTAATTGCCTTTTATTTCATATTGATAGATCTAAATGATTTAGAAGTTATTAATATTATAGGCTATATTATTGATTGAAGTTGTAAACATAACCCCAAAGTATAATCTACGCTAGGTTTTGTTTGCGTATTACTAACAGATGACGGGTGAAATCAGCTGTTATATTATTAAGTTAAACGAATATGCATTTCTTCTTTAAATTTGTATAAACGAAAATTTTAATGATAAAAGGTTGTATTTATATACAGTGTATAACCTTATAAAGCAAATATTATAACGTATAATCATAACATACTTTAGTTCTACAACTCATATTTAAAAAAATCAACTTCACAAGAAATTATAACGATTGAAGTTGTAAACATAACCTCAAACTATAATATACTGGGTTTACAGATGATAGGTGAAATCAGCTACTATATTAAATGTTACTCCACGTACGTTCGATTGTACGCTCGTACACTCGCTTTTATAGGAGTTGATTATAATTATTATTTGTTATTTCTAAAATACCGAACGGTGCTCGGTCACCCAGGTACTAAAACATAATACAAGCTAGATAATATACATTCGAATCACAGTTTGACAATAAAGATATTAGCTAAACCAAGTATAAATATTGAAATGGTTTTCTGGCAGGAGCCGTGCCCTTACCTCAGATCTCATTACAGCATTTTCCAAGAAACTATTAAGTAAAATCCTTCGGTCTCTTTTGTCAGGTGTTGCCACCCTGAACCCGATGAATGTGTCAACATTGTTGATGATATTTGTCCGTCAAACGGTCGGCTGCGCGCGCATCTTCTGAAGAGCATTGAGGATTCTTCCATTGTTGTTAACAACTCCGTAAGAGGGTTAAAATAAGTACGAGTTATTCGCTTTGTTGGACATGTTTAATTAACAGTCTCTTTAAAGAACGGCCGAACAAGTCAAAACCTGTACACGGGAGGTTCTTTCAGCTATGGAAGTTTTTTGTTGGCATGGATGAAGAAATTAATTTCATTTAACAAACGTAAAGGAAGGTTTTAGCATAGAGAAAAGATTGTATATCTCTATCTATTTATATATATAATCGAAAACCAACTCATTCACTCACTCACTCACTGATCACAGTATCTCAAAAACCATACCACCTAGGAACGTGAAATTCGGTACACATATTGCTCATAGGCACTAGAGGCGCACTAAGACAGGATTTTAAAATATTTGGCCTGTAAGAGTTGAAACAACACCTAAAGCAATAAATATTGTTTGTTACAAATCTCTAAAACCCTACCTAATAAGAACGTGAAATTTGGTACACGTATTTGTCATATGGGCTAGAGGCGCACTAAGAAAGGATTTTTAAATATGTGGCTTGTAAGGGTTGAAACGACATTTAAAACTATTAAAAACATGTATTATATATATCAAAAACCCTGCCTCATAGAAACGTGAAATTGGGTACTCGTATTTTTCATAGGGGCTAGAGGGCCACTCAGAAAGGATTTTAAAGTATTTGGCCTGTATGGGTTGAAACAATAAATATTGTTTGTTATATATCTCAAAAATCCTACCTCCCAGGAACGTGAAATTTGGTACACGTATTTGTCATGGGGGCTAGAGGAGCACTAAGAAAGGATTTTTAAATAACTGGCCTGTAAGGGTTGAAACAACCCCTAAAACACTAAACATTTTTTGTTATATATCTAAAAAAACTACCTCCTAGGAACGTGAAACTTGGTACACATTTTGCTCATAGGTGCTAGAGGCGCTCTAAGAAAGAATATTTGACCATTAGGGTTGAAACAACCCCTAAAACAATAAGTATTGCTTGTTATAATTTCCTTAAAGCAAGAAAACTAAAATTTTGTACATTTACTGTCTTACACGATAGATATAAAAAGTAAAAACTAGTTTCACATTTTGTCACGATCTGCTAAGGGTAGAAATTGTAGTAACAACCTCTAAAACTATAAATATTAATTGAATACCGTCTAGGAACGTGTAATTTGGTGCACATATTGCTCGTAGGGGTTAGAGGCGAACTTAGAAAGGATTTTTAAATATGTATCCCTTAAGGGTTGAAACAACCCGTAAAACAATAAAAATCGTTTGTTTTACTTTCCTTATAGCTAGAAAGCTGAATTGTTTTACATTTATTTCTTACGAGATACATATACAAAATAAACCAGTTGTACATTTCGTTACGTGCTGCTAGGGGTGAAAATGGTAATCACAAGCCCTAAAAACAACAAATATAAATTTGTATACTTTCATTAAAGCTGAAATTTTGTAAATACAATTTTTTCTTACAAGATACATAAACACACATAGATAAATAAACCAGTTTCATATTTTATCATGTTCTGTAACAGGTGGAAATGTAGTAACAACCACTTAAACAATAAACATTTATTTTTATACTTTCCTTAAAGCTATAAGAAACCGAATGTTTGTACATTTATTTCTTACAAGATAAATATATAGAAAAATAAACCAGTTTTATATTTTATCACGTTCTGCTAAGGGGTGAACATTTACTAATAACCCCTATAACTACAGATATTAATTTAAAACCACCAAGCAACGAGAAATTTGGTACACACATTGCTCAAAGGTGCTAGAGGCCACTAAGATAGGATTTTAAAATATTTGGCCTTTAAGGGTAGAACCAACCCCTAAAACAATAAATGTTGTTTGTTTACGTTCCTTAAAGCTGAAATTTGGTACATTTATTTCTTACAAAATACATACATAAAAAGACTCTCTTCACTCTGAATTTTTTATTTTTTTATTGATTTAATTTATTCAGCACACATACCGTGACGAAGACGATTTACGGGCAGCCAGTGAACAATAAATACCAAACTAATTGAAAATACATGTTATAATTCACTTTCAGCTGTTACCGTAATGGAAACATTGGAGCAATAAGATGTTTTATCTGTTATTTTATTCAATTGGTTTCTATGGTAATAAATGTAAATACAGGTTTATCAGCGAAGGCCTAGACTAAGATTTTTTACTACTAAATTTTCAAATATTTAAATAAAAAATGTTTTTATCAAAATAAATTTTATAGTTTATGTTACTCAAGGATAGTGTAGCTTTTTATTATAGTAAAACTATTTTTTCTATCTGTTCAGCAGTTTTAGAGATAACCTCCTACATACAAACAAACAAATTTTACCTTTTTATAATATTAAAGTATAGATTTGTTTAATTTCCTTTAGTAATTTCTGCATGAGCAAATTTTATAGGTGGAATATTATTAAAAAAATAGAAATTAAAAACTACAATTTCTTTTGGAGAAGTTTTTGGGTGTTGGTAACTGAAAACAGAAATAGAAACTATTTTATTATAAAATTCACATCCTTCTATACAAAATGCGTCATTACTTTTGAAAAAAATTCACTACTTTCGTATATTTGATCAAATCGAGAAATATTTGTCCATCCAAACGTTAGTGATAAGATTGCCTTCATGGAGTAAACTGTTATTGAGAAGTTTAACTCGTCCGAAGTTTCACAAATACTTCATTTTATACAAAAAATTAAATTGTTATACAATACACAGTGGTTGCGTTAGCGATTTTTTAACAGTAATTTAAGTTCGTTTTTTGTATAAAATAAAGTATTTTTGTCAAATTTCAACAGCTTTTTAACATTCCATTGTACAAAATATTGCACTTTGAGTTAAATAATTTTATTGTTTGCAAATAAAACATGCCTCTAATATTGTTGAAATAAGAGTTTCTGAAACTTTCAGCGATCCTAGCGGTTAAACGGGTTAGTTTATAAAAAAAAAAAAAAAAAACAGTAAGAATAAAAACGTCTTAAAATTGCATGTAAAATTCAAATCTGTCATAAAAATAGGGGTTTTTGTTAAAAATTTCAAAGTTGACCGTCATATTGGAAAATGGCGACCATTTAGAAATATTTTAACTACATATTTTTAATTTCTCATAAAACAAAGAAAGGTTCTCTATTTAAAGTTTGCTGTAAAATTAATACTTTCTGAGATCCCAATGGTGGCCCAGTTAAAAAAATCACATAAAATAGAAAATTTTTGAGAGGCTGTATCTCATAAACGGTTGGGTTTAGAAAAAAATACAAGATAATAAAAATGTTTTAAACTTGTGTCGCCAATCGAAATTTAACATACAAAATAGGGGTTTCTATTGGAAAAATGGCGGAGTTTTTGGAAATTTGAATATTGAATTTTTAATGCAAGGGGAAAAGTAGGGAAGGTCCCCCATTTAAAGTTTGTTGTAACTTTTATAGTTTCCGAGATCCCAATGGTGGCCATCTTGAGTTGATCACCTGTATACTAAGTTCAATTATTCCCTTACAATCTTGCGAATAAAGAGAGAATCGGGGAAGCTCAAATGAGTCTCACTGGTTTGTATTGTTAGAAAAAAACCAAAAAAAAATTAAATAAAAAACTCTTGATGATACATTTTAAAACATAAACTTTGACGCTTATAAATTACTTAATAATTTGGTAGCTCTCCGGTTCCTTTAGATTCAAGAAATGTATTTTTACGATTACAAGTTACTTTGAACGTAATTATTCATCATTACTTCGAGTGACGTTTGGGGCCAGGAAAAGCCAATGCAAATGCACGACTACTTGGAAGCTACTTAGCATTTCAAAGGGAATTTCAAAGCAATGTAAGTCGCCTAGCTAATAGAAGCGATCGATACGTACGCTAGAGATTGCAAAGGCTAGCCGTCAAAAGCGTCAATTCCTTTTCAGTAAATACGAAACGGTGCAACTGTATCGGGCGTCACAGAACCTGTTGAACAATTGCATTTTTTATGTCAGATAAAAAAATGTAGTGTCAGATATCAATTGCACGTATAGATTTCTACTGTAATTTAAATAGCCAATTTACTACAAAAATATAAACGAGAGATACACGTTAAATTAAGACGTACATTTTTACCTTCTTGCTATATTTTAGCTGAATGAAAAACAGTGATTTAATTTTCTTATCGTCCGCCATTTTTCAATATTAGTCACAACTTTTATTATTTTAATAATGTATTCAGTATTTTTAATTTTAAGTAGTTTTATCTAACAAAAAAAATCACAGTTTAAAACGAGTTTTACGTATGTTGGTTGAGCTTATAAACAGTTAGGCCTATCTTTGGTAAGATAATGAAGAATACGAAGACTTTAAAAAGGTAACCATGTACTCTCTATGTTGCGCATGTTAAAATTAGCATTTTTAGGTACACCTTAAAGAACAAGTATTTATATTACAGCATTAAAATTGTATACCAATGCATTTTATATGTTTTTCTACCAAGTTAACCTACTTTTATTACAACAATCAAACACGGTTTATTGTAAATTTTTAATGTAGCACTAAAAATTGTATTGTTTTTACTGACTTGATACTTTTTAGATTTTGTTGAAACAAAAATTAAATTATAAAATAGGTTAACATTCTTGACAATTCTAAGTGTAGCAGAAAAAAATCAGACAATTAGAACTTGCGGTATAGGAGAAAAGTATGACCTACATATAAAAAAATGTACATCAGCTAGAGGAAAAAAAAGTCACTGAGTCTTAACATTACTCTTTTGTTCTTCTTTACCTCCCTTCTTCCTTTTTAGATCCCTTTTCTCTTTTCTTTTTGACTTATTAGGAAGTTTACTAGTTTCTCTGGACTATAAAATCCTTATTTTATCAAATTGCCGTAGGCCTACCGCACAGTCTCTACCAGCATCATTGCACAATCTCTCTAAAACTTTGACTTTCCCAAGAAACCCAGTATTATAATTAATTATTATGTTTGCTTACACTATATTGGTTTCTTTTGAAGATATTCTTACAAACTTTTTGATTCTAGGCATTGATTGATATACTACAACACTTGAAAAGCTTTTCACTAAGAAACAAAAGTTCACAACATACACAACCACAAAACGTCATCAAAATTTATTATTTATTATCAGCTGAAGTTTTAGTAAAACAGACGGCTGTACTTAACAGTGTTGCCAACTCATAGAAAAATGAATAACTTTACACCTATTTGTGTACGCAATATACTTGGCCTACATCAAAACTGACAAGACTTAAATACATGCAGGGTATAACATATTTGTTTGAATATGAACCACACGGTGTAGACCTTCTCACCGAGTCACTGTTAAAACCTGGCAACACATCTCAGTTTTAGTAGTTATTTATTCTATTCCAGTTAGACTGATGAAGAAGTGGGAGCAGGGTATAAGTCAAGTCAACCGAACGCTATACCGGTAACGAGTATATTGTATTTTCATGTGTTTTCAGTGTTCAAATTCTCTGAATATTTAATAAATAAACGGTATGTACATACTTTCTCACAAACATATTTAAATTATTAACACGTTCGCTGCTAAGGACGCACATGTGAGCTTGACACTAAACACTATGAGAAGCGTCCGTCTCCGCGACGCACACTGCATTCCACGCCAACTCCCATATTGGGATTATTTTTAATGCACAGTGCATTGCGTGCTTTGCAAGCCAACCTTATATTGGGAGTATTTTCAGTACGCAATGCATTGGGTGCTTTGCACGCCAACCCCCGTATGTAACCCCAACTGTGACTTCATAATAATTGTATTAAAATAGGAGAGGGGATAGTACATGAAAATAGGAGAGTAAGTAATAAATATTATTATTATTATTATTAACTAAAGAGAAAACTATTCAATCGAATTCGAACAAATTTGCACCAAACATGCCAATTAGGCCTATATAGATGCATGATAAAAAGTTTTGAAAAGTTACCTTATTATTATTAGATAAACGGGAATTTTTTGAAAGATGATGTTTTTTGCACATGGTAGGGTACATTAAGGGCTACAAATAAACCAATTTTTTTTCAAAATCCTTAGAGCAGTTTTTTTTTATAAAAAAATATTAACTCATTTTTTAGGGGTTTTTGGCCAAAAAGGGGGTTGTTTTAAAAACATTTCAAAACCTTTTTTCAAGCATCTATACATGCTTAATTAACATGTTTGGTGCAAATTTGTTCGAAATAGATCGAATAGTTTTCTCTCTAGCTTTGTATACATAGAGACATATACAGACACACAGACTTACAGACATTTTGTAAAAACCAACTTTTTTGGACTCAGGGGGTGCCAAAACTGATATTTCCACAAAAATTTGTTTTGCGATCACTATACTTTCTCTATACTATAGTATAGGGAGAAAGTAAAAAGCGTAAGCAGCACTGCCGCACAGGGTTATAATAAATTCAGTGTCTTTCGAGGGCTTATGAGTGGTCGAAATTTTGGAATTATCTTAGTGAAAAAAATCATTTATCGGGAGTTTCCTGTGAGTTTTGTTCCTTGTTCCGGGAACTGTACCTAAAATATTTTTGCACAGGATTACAATAAATTTAATTGTCTTTCGAATGATATAACTCACAAATTGTACTCGAACTTATATAAGCCTCCAATCTCTACCCACAAACGATTAAACGGTATGACTCCAATTGGTATGAATCGAATCAAAAAACAATAAAAATGTATCTGAAGAATAATACTATTATCCGTTTACAGTTTAGTTGATAGCATGGGCATGCTATTGAAATGGAGATTTTACGCTAGTAGCCCGCATGAAAACATCAACCTCATAAAACTTATTTAAACTAGTTATTAGGATTATGTTTTCCTTGATATTGTTTTTTATTGATATTTACCGGTATATTTTCAAGAATAATTTGTATTAATTTGGAACTTAATATGCATAACTTCAATATGCAACGATCTCTTCAATATACTACAATCTCTTCAATATGCTACGATAACTTCAATTTGCAACGATCTTTTCAATATGCTACAATCTCTTCAGAATAAACTGATAATGGAATGACAACTCAATATTATTTTTTATAAACTACAACAAAATCGTACCGATTTCAAGTAATTGTTATTTTTAATTTTTACTTTATTTCCATTACTTCGATAAATAAAGTGAAACCAAATATTTATTCCATCATTTTAAAATAAATTACATATATTTATTGGAGGTTTTTTTCAATCCTTTTTAGATTTTGTACTTCAAACTATTAGAATTATATTAGATCCGTAATACCATTCAGCATACTCTGTATGGTTTCTGTGAGTTCAGAAGTAAATTATTAACTGCTCAGAAATGTTTATACTTTTTAAATGAGGTCGTTAGTGAACGGAGAACGGTTTTGTATTCTATCGTAGAGTTAATCTAAAGTCACATTTATAGTTTTAGAAAAGTAAAACAGAAATAAAATCAAAATACAAAATCAAAGTTTAGACTTCATTAACTAACGAACCAGACTGCGAACTAACCGCAGACGAATCCCAATAAAGACCTCCAAGAATCCTTAATTAGGGCTGCTTTTAACAAAGCTATGTTTTATTGTATAACCCCTCCCTCCCCCCATTTTTAACCACAAAACAAGACAGTGTTTATGTTTGTGGTAAGTAAACATAATACTTTAAATAAAACTACGGTTATTTCTGATATTACATGTTTTATATAAATTGGAATTTTATTAAAATTTAGGTACCAATTTCAAATTCTTACTCGACATGTAATGGGAGTTCAAAACTACGCATCAATTACAAACTAGGCTATTTAAATAAAATTTAAATTGACACACATATAAAATTTACCTTTTATATTTTACAATAGATGCCAGAAATTACTTCATCTAACCTGAATAGAACGTTTCGGCATATTTGTACTTTCATTTGAACACTAATAGAAACAAGTAGATCTTCAACAACTAACAAGTTCTAATGTTTGCCTTCGAATTTACAACGCTTTTGCCTTAAACCAACGCTTTTATCACATCTCCAACGAGATAAGTTTGATCAACCCTAGAAGTGGCAGTGTTGAAACGTTTTGAGATTTTACCGTTTATTTGCGTTTTGCAAGCATTTTTTCACAAATTCGCCAAAAATGTAATTTAATCCCAGTCCAAAAGTGGTCCATGGCATTTGTATAGATAAAGGTAAATATAATGCATAAATTTATTGATGTAAAATTGTAAAAGTTACTAGCTCAAGAAACAAAACATGTTCAGTAACGAAAGGAAAAGTTCAAATTTAGGCCTACATAAATAAACGGTACCAGGAACTGGCACATACTTTCTCACAAACGTATTTAAATTATTAAACAGATTCACTGTGACTTCATAATATTGTAGGAGGGGTAGGAGAGGTAGGAGAGGTGATATTAAAGTAGGAGATTAAATAATAAATATTATTTTTATTATCTAGAGAGAAAACTATTAGATCGATTTCGAATAAATTTGCACCAGACACGTCAATTATGACTGTATGGAAAATTTTTGAAAAACAACCCCCTCTTCGGCCAAAAACCCCCAAAAATTAGTTATTATTATTATTATTAGCTAAACGAGAATTTTTAGAAAAATTCTGTTTTTTGCATATTAAGGGCTACAAATAAGACAAATTTTATCAAAATCGTTAGAGCCATTTTTATAAAAAAATAATAACTTCTTTTTTTGGGTTTTTGGCCAAAAAGAGGGTTGTTATTCAAAACCTTTTTTTGTGCATCTATACAGGCCTAATGGACATGTTTGGTGCATATTTGTTCCAAATCGATCGAATAGTTTTCTCTCTAGCTTTGTATACAGACAGACATTTTGTAAAAACCACTTTTTTGACTCAGGTGGTCCCAAAACGGATTTTTCCACAAAAATCTCAACATCGAATTTTTTTGCGATCTCTATACTTTCTCTGTACTATAGTATAGTGGCAAAGTAAAAGTGGTTTTTTTTAATTTAAAAGTCTTCATATTTGTTTGTTTCGTATTTATAGTTAAAGAATGAAAATTTGAAAGTTACACACAGTCTCAATTATACATTTTCTTTTTCTGGGGGGGTATGCTAGATATCACACTGCCAATATCCAACCTCTTCTTAATGTATTGTATCTATTGATCATTTTTACACAAGTAAACATTTTTTGTAATTTTGTTAAAAATGTACAAAAGTTTTGTAATTTAGTTCTAAATAGAAGTGTATATATCAATTTCATTTTTTTAACACCATTTTTTATGTTCCTACTACAAGGCTGCTAACAAAACTAGGCCTAGTTTGAACAGTAATTTAGCAATATATGCTTTGCCCAAAAATGAAATATTATTGTATCAAATTGTAGAGAATAAGTTATAGAATTAAACTGTATACTTGTAAATTCTTATTTTATAAACGCATTTCATTTAGTTTTACTTGTATCACGAAATTAGATCAAAAGGATGAAACATCTCACGGATTCAACGTATACATAGCGAAACCCAGGGAACTCGGCGTATTGAATTCAACAAATGTCGGTATTTTTCACGACTGTGCGAATAAAATCGTAACGATAAATTTGGTTTACTTTATACGAAACGATAGGTTGAAGTTTTCTCTACAAATCGTTATAAACACAAATATATCGAATTGTAATAATATAATAGGTTGCAAAATGTGCTTTTTATTGGTTGAAAACTGTCCAATTGCAAGGGTTTACAAAAACTTTATATTTTCGATACTATAAGAGTGACGTGTGATTGGAAGGCAGTTTTAGAAAGTTAAAATCTTGACGAATCCAATTGTATCTTTATATTATTTCCAAAACAATTTTGTCGATCGATATTGAGCCTTAGAGAAGTTACGGATTTGTGTAGTTTCCTATTGCTTTCTCGCGTGGCATCGATCGATTTAGACAACTACAATTTTACAACGATGATTTCATATTATGTAAATATACATTTTATTGTAAATTCAAAAATTAAAGTTTGAAACATTACCTTTCCAATGGTTTTTGTTTTATTGAGATTGGATGATTTTTAGTGGATACAATATTCAATACAAATTGTGTTGTCTAAAACGGGACAATTGTACAGTTGCGGCAATTGTACAGTTTGTTGTCTGCCATTTCTAGGATAAATCAAATTTAAATTGGCAACATTCATTTAAAATTTACGTTTGATAATTTACAATAGATTTCAGAAATAACTTCTTCTAATCTGAATATAGATTTGCACAGGTTTCGTGATATTTTTTCTACTTTTTTTACACTCATAAAAACAACTAGATCTTCAACAACTAACAAGTTCTCATGTTTGCCTTCAAATCGACCAAGTTTTTTTCCATATCTCCAATGAGATAAGTTTGATTGTGTGATATCTAGAAATCTTTGGAGGCTACAGTTGATCGAAACAAGCAAAAAATAAAAATAATAATTGTGTGGTTACGGGAGAAGTGTAAACTTCTAGGGCGGTATTCTAATGGATATAAAATATATTATGGAAATTATTTTGTGTTATTAAGCTGGACATCTGAATCAACTGTTTTTCTGTCATTTAAATCAATTGGTTGCTATGATATTGAATGTAAATAAATACATTCAAGAAACATGTGTTGGTTCATCAGTCTACTCCAACCTAAAATTATTTTGTGTATTTAATTTTAATTTTAGTATTTCTGATACATCTACTTATACAGGGTGAGTTTCTACTGACACCATTAACTTCGCCAGTGTGTTCTACGCACTAAATGGAATAAAAAAGTTCATATGGACCCATGTCCGATTCTCAACCGTTTGGCTGTAGTCGCGTATTTTGTGTTTTTTCAAAATCATGCTATTTTGCCTCACTATTTGTTTGATAAAAATAAAACTAATCAACGTACCGAATTGAAATTAAAACCATTAGAACAAGAATTAAATTTGCTATAAAACCAAGGTTTTTTGTAATGATTTGTCAATAATAATGCCTTTAAAAATTGGAAATAAAATAAGAAGTTGGGTAAGTAAATGTTTTAGGTTACATTTAAAGACCCTTTTTTACTACTTAAATTAAACGTTAGGCAATATCAAATGAAATTAAAAACTTCCTCATTTAATAACCTTTAAAATGATGTACAAATGTTAAGTTTTACGATTATGTATGACAGTAAAAACTCTAAGAAACTGGAATAAAACACGTTTTACTGATTT
>JAGFPH010000812.1:162795-183401 GCA_018207615.1 Philaenus spumarius
CTTTTTGATAATTAATGTGTTAAAAGTACTCGACTTAATTCCACTAAACTGCGACAATTCCATTTATTCTGAAATAACAATGGGAGAAAACGAATGCATTTCATAAAACAACAATTACCGATTCCGTACAGTCTATTTGCAGGCAGGACTAAGCGTCTAGGGTCAGCATAATTACGAAGCAATTTCCTTCAAGTCGAGAAAATCTAATGGAGGTATTAAAAGGGGCAACCGCAAATACACCTTTTATAATAAGTGTTTTTACCATAAGTGTGGCTGCGGTCGAGGCTTGGTTTCGATTCGTTCCAGTCTAAAGTTTGTGGCTTCGGGCTTTACAAATATTTTCTTACAGTGTAAAGGTGAGGAAAATGAGTGTTATCATTAGCCGATGTAGCGGGTAGGCGCCACCCAGGTGGAATTATAATTAATAATCATTATGGATAGCAGATCATGACGAGGCATGGAAGCTTAGGTCGATTCATTCGTTTTAAATTGTTTGGATGGAAAATGTTTTGTTTTAAACTCAAATTTGACATAATTATATTTTTGTAAGCGTTTCTTAATACTGTAGATATGTTATTTTATAGTATTTGTAGTTATTTTCCAGGTGTAAATTTGAAGAATACAAGAGAAAATGTTTTTTAAGACTATGGGTAACTCTTTATTTTGAAATTTTGTTCCTTAAGACCTTCTAAAATTTTTATTTTAAAATAGATCTTAAATATCAAAACGGTATCAAACGCGGTCTTTATATATACAGGGTGTCCCTAAAAACCGTATCAGGCTATATAGGATCAGATTGTATTCATTGAAATAAATTTTAAAAAATTCAGTAACATTTTGTCAAATTCGGTTTAGTTTATTCGCAATTCGCCATTTTTTTTTTTACAAAAACTCACTGTAACTCTAGAAATAGATGAGATATCGAGTTAAAATTTGGAATAAGTATTCTTCATGTTAAGTGTACCAAACACAAAGAATTTATTTTTATAATTTTCAAAATGTCAGTTGCTACAAATTTTTAAGATGGAAAATCTTGAAAACTGTTAACTTTAGAAAATAATGTACAGAGACAAAATATTGTAATTTTTTAACGACAGACGAAATGTTTTCATTTCTGTAGGTCAAAGGATAACCGAGTTATCGACAAAAAACTAAAAACGTAATTTGTTGGTAATTGTCTACAACACTTCATTTTTACTTTCTCACTATACTATAGCCTAGTGTAGAGAAAGTATAGTGATCGCAAAAAAAATCAATGTTTAGATTTTTGTGTAAATATCCATTTTGGGACCCTCTGAGTTCAAAAAAGTGTTTTTTACAAAATGTCTGTTTGTCTGTAAGTATGTCTGTATGTATACAAAGCTGGAGCGAAAACTATTTGATCGATTTCGAACAAATTTGCACCAAACATGTCAATTAGGCCTGTATGGATGCACGAAAAAGGTTTTGAAAATGTTTGAAAAACAACCCCTTTTCGGCCAAAAAACCCCAAAAAATCAGTTATTATTTTTTTATAAAAAAACGGTTCTAACGATTTTGATAAAATTTGGCTTATTTGTAGCCTTTAATATGCAAAAAACAGCATCTATCTAAAAATCTGGTTTAGATAATAATAATAATAATAATAACTGATTTTTGGGGGTTTTTTGGCCATAAAAGGGGGTTATTTTTCAAAAATGTTCAAAACCTTTTTCGCGCATCTATTCAGCCCTAATTGACGTGTTTTGTGCAAATTTGTTCGAAATTGATCGAATTAGTTTTCTCTCTAGATAATAATAATAATATTTATTGGTTAATCTCCTACTTTAATAAATCACCTCTCCTACCCCACCTACAAAATTATGAAGTCACAGTGAATCTGTTTAATAACTTAAATATGTTTGTGAGAAAGTATGTGCCAGTTTCTGGTACCATTTATTTACTTAAAAATAATAGACCATTTACCATTTTAGGTATAATTTTAAAGAAAGTTGAAAATACGGTCGGTCGTACGTTTTAGTTCAACATCTAAAAATGCGTTTTCTATGCGAACATTATTATATGTCACTAAAGAATTGAGTTAAGTGCGAAACAAACCATGGAAAAAACAATGCGATAGCTGGATTCGAACCTGGATAAATATACAAAATTTATTTATCAATTTTAAATGTGACAAGTCTTTAGAAGATATTTCGATGCTGCTTTTCAGATATTATTTTTTATAAAAGTTAAGTAGAAGTATACCACTAAAACAGAATCCAGAAAAAATGGAGGAATTGTACACGATCTTGTAACAAAATTAAATTAGATTTTTTTACTAAATGTTCTACCCCAAAATATTCAACAATATTCCAAAATATATTTAATAATGTTTTAAAGTCGGTTATCTATTTATGGCCCTTTTTCAAAATAAGCTCGTATTTGGTTTCAATGTTTGTTGGACAAAGACTGCTCATTTCATTTTTAGCTTTACAGGAATAAAACACGCCAAATTATTGTCGTTTTTTAAAGAAAGGCCTGATGTCGCTTACATAATAATCCAACCTGCAACCTAAAAAAACAAAGTTAATTTTTGAAATGTCTCATTTGAGTACTGATATTGTTTTAAATAAAAATGTACATGAATCCTTAGTTGTATTAATCATTGTTATCTATAACTGGAGTGTGAATTATTAATGACAAACTTTAGAATCTATTTTTTCTTTTTCCGGACAAAGGGCATTTTCTAAATAAGAAATAAGCTAATGAATGCTAAAACCCGTTTGATTACGTGAATAATATAAAGCGTATTTTAAAAATTTTATCCTGTAATGTTGATATGGCTTTAGATCAGTTTGAGATTAAAGTATAGTCTCTACTGTGTGGGTGAGTATGTGCGTTTATACCTGCTGTATTTTGATTGATTTTTGGAGTTTCTTTATGTTCGTTGTAGTATCATTTCCGCTTATTCCATCAGACTTTTAATGTAAGAAGTTTAAAAAAATTTAGTTTTTTATTTGTTTTTATTTATTTTATTGTACTGCTTTGCTGCCTTGTTATTCCACGAAGTTTAATCGACTTTTATTTTGGACTTTCGTTTTCTTGTTATTCAATAAAGTTTCATTTACTTTTATTTTACAGTTTCGTTGACTTATTATTTTATGAAGTTTAATTGACTTTTATTTTAAAGTTTCGTTGTCTTGTTATTCAATGCAGTTTAATTGACTTTTATTTTACAGTTTCGTTGTCTTGTTATTCCATGAAGTTTGATTGACTTTTTTTACAGTTTCGTTGTCTTGTTATTCAATGAAGTTTAATTAACAGTTTCGTTGTCTTGTTATTCTATCAACTTTTAATACCTTTTATTTTTCACATAAGGGTTGATTTAAAACAGGCCCAGCAAGCCTTAATAAAATTCCAACATTTATTTGTACATTTACCGTATTAAACTTGCCTTCCTTTATTTTTTAGGTAATAGTTCTGATAGTAGCTGATAATAGTTCTTTATTTAAAGTTTTAATAATACATTTCTTACCGTTTATTTTATTCGTAAACAAAATATATATTTTTTGCACAATTATTTGCCCAGTTAAAATAAGTCTTTATATTTCATATAGTTTCAGATTTTAAATAAACGAGCCAGAGAAATAATTCTGTCACAGTATTTTCAGCGCTTTCGGTATTTTTATATGTTTTTAGAGAATGTATTACTTAGTTAATAGAGAGGTTGGACTGTGAACAAAGCCTGTTTGATATAACAATGAATATTCCATTTGATCAGACTATTTATAGCGAGCATTACACTAACAACCCCATCAAAACATAATGTACTCATAAACGCAAGAATCTATATGGCATAATTAATTAATATAGAGAGCTAACACAGGCATGACATGCGCAGTGCCTACGGCGCATTCTACATACACATGCCATGGATATTATACCAGCGATGCATATCCAAAGGCAAATTGTTAAATTCACGGTGCTGTGTTCCATTTCAGCTTAGTTTCGTGACATTATTATCATAAAGGAGTGTCAAGTTATTTGTATTTAACGGTTACCAAGTTTATTTAATTTAAAGTAGGAATTATGTTAACAGCAGAATGAAACCTATGCTTGTAAAGAGATAGAAACATTAGCAATTTATATTGTAGGCGGTTCTAATTAATAAACATATAATGTAAATCGCTTTTCAGAGGATAGTTCTACTAACTAACATTCATCAATTCATTATTTTTACTTTCTCACTGCACTATAGTATAGAGAAAGTAAAGTGATCCAAAAAAAATCAATATATATTTTTTTGATCGAAATTTTTATGGATATGTCCGTTTTGGGACCACCTGAGTCCAAGAAAGTGGTTTTTACAAAATGTCTGGCTGTATGTCTGTATGTATGTATGTCTGTATGTATACAAAGCTAGAGAGAAAACTATTCAATAAATTTCGAAAACATAAAGGATTTGAAATTTTTTGGAAAACAACCCCCTTTTCGGCCAAAAAACCTCCAAAAAAAAAATCAGTTTTTATTTTTTTATAAAAAAAAACGGCTCTAACAATTTTGATAAAATTTTGCTTATTTGTAGCGCTTAATGTACCCTACCATATGCAAAAACCCGCGCCTTTCAAAAAGTTCTCGTTTAGCTAATAATAATAATAATAACTGATTTTGGGTTTTTTTTTGCCAAAAAGGAAGTTGTTTTTCAAAATTTTTCGTGAATCTATACGGGCCTAATTGACATGATTGGTGCAAATTTGTTCGAAATCGATTGAATAGTTTCCTCTTTAGCTAATAATAATAATTTGTATTACTTAGGGCCTACTCTCCTACTTCAATGTACTATCCCCTTTTCTAATTTAATACAATTATGAAATCAAGTTGGGGTTACATACGGGGGTTGGCGTGCGAATCGAACAATGCATTGTGTAAGTACCCCCAATATTGAGGTTGTCATGCGAAGCACGCAATGCACTGTGTATTGAAAATAATCCCAATATTGGGGTTGTCGTGCGAAGCACGCAATGCACTGTGTATTGAAAATACTCCCAATAGTGGGATTGGCGTGCGAAGCACACAATGCATTGTGTATTGAAAATACTCCCAATATTGGGGTTGTCGTGCGAAGCACACAATGAATTGTGTATTGAAAATACTCTTAATACGGGGGTTGGCGTGCAATGCACTGTGCGTCAGCCGCTTCTCATAGTGTTCAGTGTCAAGCTCACACGTGCGTGACAATAATTTAAATATGTTTATGAAAAAGTATGTGCCAGTTTCTGGTACCGTTTGTTTAATATTGTATTGGGCTTAAGTAGCTTTTAGGGGTTAACTAACTTTGACTAAAACTTGATGTTATAGCCTATGACATTTAGGAGCAATATAAGGGGTATTTTCCAATCCTCAGGGGTTTAGGAGACACCAAAAGAATCAAAAGATGTAGTTAAACATTTGTCCTAAACTATTTATTTTTCAAATTATTCTTTTTTATTTATATTTGAAAGAAAGTAATTATTACAGCCGTCAACGTGGTGTGATTTGTTGAAAAATGTACACATATATCTTCTTTCGATACATCTATCAATGTCACTTTTTATGGACAGAGTGATACATAAATGCAAAAAGTTCGTTAATTGACTGAATCAGTTAAAAAGGGGTAAACAGTAAAATACTCTTTAAAATACTTAAAAATTTCTATAAAAGTCTTAATATAAAAAGTATTGTATCTAATTAAAGTTACTCCGATTATTAGATATTTTACTTTTACATATTTGTATATTTAAAAGTTAATACATGCAGAGTGTTCATAATGTCGATGTAACCCTCTTATTATTTTTGTTACTGAAAATAAGTTAACAAAACTTTGTATATATCTTGTGTTGCATAACAAGACACAATTTTAGACACATCTGATCCTCTATGATTTTGGGGAGCTTAGCGGGGGGGGGGAGGATTAACAATTTCAAATTTAAAGGTCATGTAATATACAGTTAAAAAACTCATTAAAAGAGAAATAGAATGGCGAAAACTAAAGTTGAATATCTTACTTCGTTTCAAAGTAATGGACAATGAAAGTTCTGGAAAATGAAACCTTACCTTCATTTGAACGATTCATTTGTAAAAAGGCAAAACTGAGTGATATCACAACAAATACCAGGGTTGAGGGATGTCAGTATGGTACATGAAAAGTGGAGAATCAGTTACGCATACAGTAGAAAAATTCAGAATCGAAGGTCAAGGGTTCTTCCAAAATTTGTTAAGTACACATGATAAATTTAGATAAATTAGTGGTACCGTAATACATTTATTTACAGTTTCTAATTTTAAAATGAGTTACATTTAACCTCAACTTACAACTTACTTCTTCCTAATATTAATAAATTAATAACCTGCTTTGATGTTATGATAAAAATATCATTTTCCAGAACTTTGGTTGTAAATTACTTTGAAACGAAGCAAGATACTACGCTCTAGTTTGCACCATTATGTTTCTCTGTTAATAAGCTTTTCAATAGTGTATTACAAAACCTATCTTTATAATTGAAATTGTTAAACCCCCTACCATCCCCCAAAATCATAGAGGTTCAGAAGAAGAAATTTGTTCTGTTCTGCAACACAAGATTTATACAAAATTTTACTAACTTATTTTCAGTAACAAAAATATTAAATGGGGCTAAAGGGCCTTTATGAACACTCTATTTTTATGTTTATTTTATTTTATGTTAGTAGCGGGAATGTTTCAAGGAATACCAATATACTTCTAAATTGTAACTAAACAGTGTAGGTCAGTTTAGTGTGCCAAAGACCTTGAATCTGTATCTTACTCTAAAACCTTGAATTTAGGCTCGGCAGATCCAGCCACCATCTTGAACTTCAACTCCCATAAAAGCAATGTTAAACGGTTAATAAGATTACTGGAGTAAAAATGACCAGACAATTATTCTGAGTGTGTCCTTTTAAAGGTTAGGACAGTCCGAATGTGGATATCTTTTTGTTTAAATGTTTTTTAAAATTAAATTTGTTCTTTGACTTAACTCAAAATCAAAGTTTGCTATTTGTTTCCTTCAAAAATGTGAAAAGATCACCACATTCGAAGTATAATGACCTTTCAAATAAGAGTAATTTCAATAATTTTGGTTAATTTATGACGAAAAAATTAACGTTATTGTGGAAGCAATTACGCACCGAATTTACGTTCCTACTCGAGTGTTTAGCCTGCACTCTGGTGGTTATCACATCAAGTTGTTGCTCGCGGAGGAATACTCGAAAAATAATATATCCGTTAATTTTCAATGTGTGAGAGAAAGCAGTGTTTAATAACACACACTACCATACATTGTCTCAGATGGACAGTTCAGTACGTTTACAGTCAGGGTTACGTTTGTAATCCTCTAATTTCCGCATTTATATGAAACTGCCCTATATTTTCTAGCAGAAGAATAAAAAACTGGCAAACTCAATATTAGTAGTGTACAAGTCTGCCGCTTGGAGGGCTGCGGTTAACTCAGAAATATTTTTTCACACCTGCGGAGCCTCAAGTTACTTCAGGATCTTTTGATAAATTACGCGATGAAGTTAGAAGTGATGAGGGTAGATACTTGAGTTAAATAATTTTATAGACGCAAAACCTGATCGAATTCGTTGAAAGGTAATCACGAGCATTAAATCAATGCTCATCAATTAAACAATTGTAACACATACTTGACTCCTATCAACCTATTAAAACCTTGGCTAAACACTGACAGATATTGAGTTTAATTTAGGATAGTAGAGGAATGAAGACATTTTAATATAATATACCGAAGGCTGGAACTCTGTTCTGAAAATATATTCTGTAATAACTGAATCGTGCGAATATTTCGCAAGTTAGGAGTACTGACTTGATTTAATTCAGTTAATTACGTTCATCTATTTACGTTGCTTTATAAATAACAGTTTATAACGATTCATAACGCTTTCCGTTTAATTTGATTGATTTGCGTGATAGATTACACTTGCGTATAGAATGTAAACAATCTAACTAACAGCTGTCATGTTTGCTAAACAGATTGTTAATAGATGACACCTTTCATTAGGAACCATATGAAGTATAATATAAAAGTTTATTTAATCATTTTGTAACGGAAACGTTAATTTTAAGCTGTTTGGATACTTTTCGTCAATACAGGAGAACATAAGCTTTAAATTTTGTTTGAATAATTAATTTTTATGAAGAATTAAGGGAGATTTCGCTTAGCGACAAAAAACACATTTGAAAAATAATATATAAGGATTGGGCTAATTCATTTAGTCCCCACGGCCACCCTGTAAATTTTTCGTCAATAGCGGTTAACATACGCTTTGAAATGACGTTTGAATCATTAATTTTGATGAAGAATTAAGGGGAAAATGGCTTTGCCTCAAAAAACTTTTAAGAAATAATATATAAGGATAGTGACTAGGTTGTTATAATTTACCTATACACTTATCAAATTGAATTCAATTTAGTTATACTCTTAAGAGAGGATGAACATTTTAAACCGCTTTCCGTCTCTCAATTAACCTCCAATTACCAATTAATATTCTCAAAATTCCCGTATGTTTGAACAATTCAAAGAATTAATACTTTTTAAGTAAATGTTGGAAACGCAACTAACTTTCTTAAAATTTATTTTTATCTTTATTTAGGCAACCTTTTCTGAGTTTATAGTAATTATTGCTTTTATGCATTTTATTCACCATTTATTTAATACTTACGCCAATATTTATTTAATATTTTATTATCTGCAATGTGAAATTTGTAATAATAATTATAAGAATAATTTTTTTTAGACCTTGCAAGACAATTTACATTACATCTTTGGAAATTATACCAATTACAGCAACCAGTTATAGGTAATTGGTTTGGAATAAAAAAGCATATAAATGTACAAAATAAATTCGTCAGTTCTCCAATAATAGCCAATTAATCCGGTGCCACTGTGTGATTAGCTGTATCACTACTTAAGTCAAAACATAATACTAGTAATAATAAATAACAGTTAGACATACACTAAAATAAGAACACAAATTTCATAAAATATAGACAATTAATACAGATGAGGTACCACGCATGTATGAGCAAAAGACCAAGATCAGAATCCTCCTCAGCCCCACAAAAGCATCAACAAAGAGATCCGTTCCGTTCCTCCTCATCGTTCGTACACTCTAAGTAAATCATCAATGACGCTGAACGTAAACAGCCAATCTTACATTTTCTCCAGAAAATTATAGAATTTATAAATTTAGTTCAGCTGAAGTGGTAGGTGGTTCAATATTTTGGGACCGACAAACGGAAAAGAACTTCGGAACCAGGTGTTATTATAAAATGAAAGAGAGCAAATACTTATTCTTTTCAGCAAATGCTTATTATATGATGTAAATATTTGCAAGTGATGATTTTAGAATGAGAGATATAAGCAACGGATTCTTCGTTTAAAATTCATAGAGTTACAATACTGTATGACGTATTCATCAGGTTATTTAATTTTTTAGCGTAAACTATGTTTTACAAATAGTTACTCACAGTAAAAACGTTGGTTCAAAAACTTCTATTCTCCTGCGTAAACAGGGTCTGGGAGTCAGTAAACATTTTCAGCACTTTATAGAAACAAGGTGTGAATACAATTATGTCAAATTTGAGTTTAAAACAAAACAGTTTCCGTTCCAAACAATTTAAAACAAATGAATCGACCGAAGCTTCCATGCCTCGTCATGATCTGCTATCCATAATGATTATTAATTATAATTCCACCTGGGTGGCGCCTACCCGCTACATCGGCTAATGATAACACTCATTTTCCTCACCTTTACACTGTAAGAAAATATTTGTAAAGCCCGAAGCCAGAAACTTTAGACTGGAACGAATCGAAACCAAGCCTCGACCGCAGCCACACTTATGGTAAAAACACTTATTATAAAAGGTGTATTTGCGGTTGCCCCTTTTAATACCTCCATTAGATTTTCTCGACTTGAAGGAAATTGCTTCGTAATTATGCTGACCCTAGACGCTTAGTCCTGCCTGCAAATAGACTGTACGGAATCGGTAATTGTTGTTTTATGAAATGCATTCGTTTTATCCCATTGTAAGTTCCTAACTGGTGTAATTTGTTCTTCTTTGTTACATATTATTAGTCAATCAACTGAACAAACAATAATGTGTGTTACAAGTAAGAGAAATTGAGTTGGTTATAAATATCTGCAAACAATGAAATTGTAATTAGTTAATTACAACTCCTTTATAAGCGAGTGTATTAATACATAAGCACGTCCGTGAGTAACATATAATATAACAGTTGATTTCACCCATCATCTGTAATACACAGCGTAGATTATACTTTAACACGTTCACTGCTAAGGACGCACATGTAAGCTTGACACTGAACACTATGAGAAGAGGTCGACGCACAGTGCATTGCACGCCAACCCCTACATTTTAAGTATTTTCAATACACAGTGTATTGCGTGCTTCGCACGTCAACCACCGTATTGGGACTATTTTCAATACACAATGCATTGCGTGCCTCGCACGCCAACCCCCCCGTATTGAGAATATTTTCAATACACAATGCATTGCGTGCTTCGTACGTCAACCCCCGTATTGGGAGCATTTTCACCACAAAGAGCATTGTAAATGTTATTTTGTTCAAAATCTTAACCCTCCGACTGTACTTCACCGATTGCTTTGGAATACACAACGTCACATTCGAATACAAGCGTTTTTTTACGTCTTGAAACACAGAGCAATCTGTGGACGTAAAAACAACACAAACTATACTAAATACTAGTAAGCCTCGTGAGAAATCGAAGGCAGATTAATTAGATATACATCAGAAATACTTAATTTATAAAAAATACTATTTAAAACAACAAACTTTATCTATGCTTGCCTAACTTTGCTGAGGGTGTTTTTAACCTTATACAATTATAAGGATTATAAAACTGTAGGCATATTTCTTTAAATTTTGTATTTTTATATATATTATTATACATCAAAATAAAGATAAAAATATTATCTTTTAATGTTTTTTTTATTTCGTATTGATATATCAGATTATTTAGAAGTTATATTACAATGAAGAAATTAATAATCGAATTTATGTTTATATGTCATACGAAGATGTACGAATGTTTCCAAAGTTAAAAGAATACGTACATCTTCTTTAAATTTGTTTAAATTAATACATTGATGATAAAAGCTTGTTTTCATATTCATTTTATAACCTACTAGGGGAGACCCCTGCGTGCTCCACACGCTAACGCCCAATGAAACCTTTTAAAAGCATACGTTATGTTTTATTTATAATAAAGGTGTAGGATTAATAATAACCTCAAAACTAATATGGTAAATAATGTTAAATCTTCAAATTAAATTATTTCTTATATTTTATAACAGCAGTTATATATAATAATGGTTAAAAGAACCAGCAAGGCTCAGGTCTACACTTTATAACCCTAACCTAAAAGCTAGAAATACAAAAATAATTGCTTCAAATTTTGAAATCAGCTGTTAATGGAAATATTGGAGCAAACAGCTATATTATCTATTATTTTATTCAATTGGTTGCTATGGTAATAAATGTAAATACATGTGTTGGTTTATCATTCTAGGCCTAACCTAAGAATGTTTTCCGACTAAATTTACAAATATTGAAATAAAAAAAAAGGTTTTTATCGAAATGAATTATATCCTATGTTACTCAGGGATACTGTAGCTTTTTATTAATAAAACTATTTCTTCAATAGATTCAGTAGTGTCATAGATTACTCCCTACATACAAACAAACAAAAAACTTAACCTCTTTATAATATTAGTATAGAAAATCAAATCTTAAGACGTATTATAACCTACATTAGTTCTATAATTCATAATCCAAGAAAATAACTTCAAAGGACATTATATTATTGATTGAAGTTGTAAACATAACCATAAAGTATAATCTACACTAAGTTTTGTTTAAGTATAACAGATGATGGGTCAAGTCAGCTGTTATATTATAGTACACTCGCTTATATAGGAGTTGATTGTACAGCAATGGAAGCGCCATATACTAAATAATAATTAAATATGTTTAGTGTGGGTACATGAATCAGCTGTTTGCTCTAGTATTTCCATTAACAGCTGCTTTTAAACTTTAAAATAGTTATTTGTATTTCTAACTTGATAGATTTTTTTTAATAGCGCCATCTATTGGTCGTAAAAACAACACTCACTATACTAAATATTTTACTGCAACAGGATCACCATTATAAATAATAATTAAATATGTTAAGTGTTGGTACAGTTTCCATTAATCCAAAAAATCTGTTATTTGTTATCAGTTATAAAAAAACGGCTCTAACGATTTTCATAAAATTTTGATTATTTGTAGCCCTTAATATGCAAAAAACCGCATCTTTCTAAAAATTCTTGTTTAGCTAATAACAATAATAATAACTGATTTTTGGGGGGTTTTTGGCCGAAAAAGGGGTAGTTTTTCAAAATTTGTCCGAACTTTTTTCGTGCACTATACTGGCCTAATTGACATGTTTGGTGCAAATTTGTTCGATATCGATCGAAAAGTTTTAATAATAATAATATTTATTAGTTACTCTCCTACTTTAATACAATTATGAAGACACAGTGAATCTGTTTAATAATTTAAACATGTTTGTGAAAGCATGTGCCAGTTTCTAGTAACGTTTATTTATTTATTTTTTAAATAAAATGACTTATTATTTAAAAATGTCTGATCTGTAAATATAATCACTATAAACATTGGTTTAAGTTGATATAATATGTAATCAATGCAACCTTTATTATCCAACTAAAAAGTGGTCTTTCAATATTACACTATATTTACTAAGTTGTTAATCAATGGTTTGAAGTTTTTACAAAATTGAGCTTCGAATATTTATTTAATTCCAGGTTCAAAGTTTTTCTCAAATTAACCATTTTACTTTCTCACTATACTATAGTATAGAGAAAGTATAGTGATCGCAAAAAGAATCGATGTTGAGATTTTTGTGGAAATATCCGTTTTGGGGCCCCCTGAGTCCAAAAAAGTGGGTTTTACAAAATGTCTGTATGTATACAAAGCTAGAGCGAAAACTATTCGATCGGTTTCAACAAAATATGCACCAGACATGTCAAGTATGCCTGAATAGATGCACGAAAAATGGTTTTGAACAATTTTGAAAAACAACCCCCTTTTTGGCAAAAAAAACCCAAAACATCAGTTATTATTTTTTTATAAAAAACGGCTCTAACGATTTTGATAAAATTTGGCTTATTTGTAGCCTTTAATGACCCTTACATATGCAAAAAACCGCATCTTTCTAAAAATTCTCGTTTAGCTAATAATAATAATAACTGATTTTTGGGGGTTTTTTGGCCATAAAGGGGGTTGTTTTTCAAATATTTTCAAAACCTTTTTTCGTTCATCTATACAGGCCTAATTGACGTGTTTGGTGCAAATTTGTTCGAAATCGATCAAATAGTTTTCTCTCTAGATAATAATAATAATATTTATTAGTTAATCTCCTACTTCAATAAATCACCTCTCCAACCCCACCTACAATTATGAAGTCACAGTGAATATGTTTAATAATTTAAATATGTTTGTGAGAAAGTATGTGTCAGTTCCTGGTATCGTTTATTTTAGTTTATTACTGTTCTAGTTAACCTAAATAGGAAATTTCATTGCCTCCCACAAAAGTCACTAATTAATTAATTAGTAGAAGTGCGATCCTTCTTAAAAATAACAGAACAAGGTATAACAAGACACAATTAAAAAACTCTTTGTAAAAGTAAATATAAAGGGAAGACCAATAGAACATTTCTTAGGTATACAAATATTGATTTTGCATTTTGTATTTCTCTTACATAGAAACACACAACTATTATTATTACGGAACCACCTTATGATTAAGTAGCCAAAAGGTCCAAGTGGAAGGCATAATGATAAATTAACTTAAATAAGTCTTCCAATAGTTGGATAGGCGATTATTAAACGTAGTTTTTACTGCCAGTATTTCATGCTGTACTATGAACAGCATATCACGTACATTTTAAAGTTTCTAACCCTACATCTGACACATTTAGCAAGGGTCATTTAGTGTCGGAGCAAGGCTTCAAAATGAGTTTATCACATCACTCAGACCACAGCCTAGAGATATATGTGTGAGAACTGGATGGTATCAGGACATAGGACGCAGGATCAGTTAAGGAGTGAGGACGTGCTTTTAGGCTTGGCTGCATCTCGAATCGCAAGACGTGCTGCGCAAAGAAGACAGTCCTTTGTAACTATTTTATAAAAACTTCGTAGTAAGAACTCAGTTGAGTGAATTTATACCCAAATCCACTGTTAATGATTTCCTCTTAAAACTGAAACTACCTATTACCATTGTATTTGGATAACCTAATAGAACTCCGATCCAATACAATATTTTGTTCCACTAGAAATTCGACTTTTTTGGCGCCATCTATTGGGGAAACGATGGAAGCTGTTTGAAACACCAATGCTACCAATGATTTCTCCCTAGCGCTACCTCGCGGCGCGATCATGTACTATTTTCGCGACAACCTTTTTTCCGGCACACAGCCCCCGTATGGATCTATTTATTATTCATGATCTATGCTATTACTGTCCAATTTTAAACTTCTTTATAGACAAATAGAAAGGGAGAGAAATTGTTCGACTTTTATTTATCTCTTTAATATGATCAGGAGTTAAGGAGATTCCTTACTGAAAATAAGGATTTTCTATTTTAGGCCTTTTTTAATTATGAATCATTTTTACTTTCTCACTATACTATAGTATAGAGAAAGTATAGTGATCGCAAAATAAATTGAATTGATGTTGAGATTTTTGTGGAAATATCCGTTTTGGGACCCCCTGAGTCCAAAAAAGTTGTTTTTACAAAATGTCTGTCTTATGTATACAAAGCCAGAGAGAAAACTATTCGATTGATTTCGAACAAATTTGCACCAGACAAGTAAGTTAGACCTGTATAGATGAACGGAAAAATGTTTTGAAAAATTTTGAAAACCTCCTTTTTGGCCCAAAAATATTTAAAATTATTTTTTTATACAAAAAAAAAGTCTCAAAATATTTTTATGAAATTTTGCTTGTTTGTAGCCCTTAATGTATCCTACCATATGCAAAAACCCGCATATTTCTAAACATTCTCGTTTAGCTAATAATAATAACTGATTTTGGGTCTTTTTTTGCCAAAAAGGAGGTTATTTTTCAAAACCGTTTTTCATGCATCTATACAGGCCTACTTGACATGTCTGGTGCAAATTTGTTTGAAATCGATCGAATAATTTTCACTCTAGCTTTGTATACATACAGACATACAGACTGACATTTTGTAAAAACCACTTTTTTGGACTCACGGGGTCCCAAAACGGATATTTCCACAAAATCTCAACATCGATTTTTTTGCGATCGCTATACTTTCTCTATACTATAGTATAATGAGAAAGTAAAAACTAAAAATCATAATTTTAAACATTTGAAATCTATATTATTAAATAATTATATTGAAATAGTTGAGTTCAAGCACGTGTGGCTTCGTCTTTTTATTCTTCATGAGCTCTAGTAATTTAGGATGTACTAATTTTAAAGGCTTCAGTGCACGTTCAATTTTAGTGAATTAAGTTAATACCTTTTATAAGTATTGCTACTGTGATTAAATTATGGGGGGGGAGGCAAAATCTAAAAATGTTCAACAATTTTTACCATATTTTCCAACTTCTGAGGTGGGAGTTTCAATGTGAAAAGATGGTTCTGGGTTATGTTGTGTGGCATTAATACCAGTGTAGACCTGGACCTGGACCTCCAACCTGGAGGTTCACCGTCGGATTTTTTTTTTTTTTTTGAAAAGCGAGCTTCTCTAACAGGGTTTTTTTTAACACTGCACGTGCTATATTGAGTACTTTAAGAGTTTTAAATTTGTACAAGAACTTCAACTTGTTCATCACTTTATTGAAAAAATCTCCATACTTTTCCCGACCATTTTCTTTCCACAAATATTACCCGCAAACTTAAAAATTTCCCCATTTCGGGGGGGGGGGGGGGGTAAACCCCCAATCTGGCAACACTGGTATGGCGGCCTGACGCAGTGAATGGCTAGTGAGTCAGTGATAGTCAGTGTTGCTATAATAACAAGGGTTGAAACTAAATTTCCCAAATCATCATTTAAAAGAAGACAATGCATTTATTTGGTACAGAAATCATTTGATTTGCTCAATATTTTTGGATTGGAAATTATAACTTGCTTGTTATTTGTTAATATTGGTAATAATTAACAACAAAAGCTTTCAAAACCCTAACCCAAAGTTGGAGTTTTTGAGTTTTTTGCGTGCAATTTAATCAGAATATCAAAATCCCAACTTTTTCAAAATCTAAAATTTCCCAACCTTTTGGATTTTAAAATTATTGACCCCCCCCCTCCCCATAGTGACGTTTGAGTGTGATGGTCATTTTATTTAATACCAGTCGTCCAACGTTTATCAAATATCTCCATAGCAGTAAATTCGGTAGCAGATCCATCACTCACAAGTATTCCTAAAAAATATAAATAAAAACCGTTCTATTATCCTTTACATACATAACAGTTCCGTTGTACTATAAACTACATTCTGAAGTTGTCTTCATTACTCTTCTCAATAACGTACTGGCATTTACACATGTTTTTTTCACAACCAAGATCATTTCATAATCCTCGACTGTTGTTTTATGGATAAAGAAGTTTCAAATGCCAAGGCTTACCCTTGGGTTTCTTCCATTGTTTCCTTAGTTTTTCTTCATTTCAATTAAATCGTAAGAAATTGACTTCAGTATTGCCAACTATAGAGAATTAATGTTTTTAATTACGCTCCTTTCTTAGTATCAAAAGGCGGTATTTGTCTGTACACCCATCGGTTGGGTTTGTAGTGTTGTGATATTGTGTGTGTATTTTGTTACACACCATGGATGTGGGGATAGTTTGAAAAAGTATTGTATAACCTACATCGATTTACTATTTCATCAAACAATTGGAATATTTACTACCAGTAAAACTTTTATCTTCTTCTTAGAAAATATACTGTGACAGACAGTCAAACAAAAGAATGATCTTTTAAAAGTTTCCTTTTTTCGAGGTTCGGAACCCTACAAATAAATATTTTTTTAAAATATATAATCTATCAAAAAGTCAGTTAAGCAACTTATTTCCTATTTACAAGAAGGGATCGCTAACTGAACTAAACAGTTATAGCTTTATTGTCAGTTTTTTTCCCAAATCATTGAACAATTAATTAATGAAGATTAGATTAATTAATTTCCTAAACTCAAATTTGTTTAGTAGAAGGCAATATGGGTTTACTAAGGGGCGAAATATAGAAGAAGTGGTACGGGATTATATGGAGGGTGTGCATAAAATAATAAACTCTAATCCGTATTGTTTATCGATTTTAATAAGGAGTTTGATTTGGTAAATCATGATATTTTGCTGACTAACTTGGAATCAATCGGGGTAAGGGGAGCTGCTTTCGACTGGTTCAAATCTTATCTTACAGAATAAGTAAACGTGAGTGACTCTCAAACTATACAGGGTGGTCATTAAAAAGTGTTAAAAACTTCGGTAAATGGTTTTATGGGTCAAAATAAAGAGAAAATCAAGAATAATATTTTTTCGAAAAACGCTTCATTTTCCAAATATCTGCCATTTTGTTTCTTTCACTAAATAATGAATATCTAGAGAACGGTTTGACCGATTGAGTTCAAACTTGGTATGAAGTGTAACCTAACAATGTTCTACCTAAATAAAAATAAACAATTATATCCAATCATGTGCTTTAAAATGGCTGCTGTTTGAAAATGTAAAACCTAAATTAATCAAACCTCAAGATACCTTTTTTGCAGCCCTTTTGATTCCCTATCGGCTGATGTAACTGTCAAAACAATCGGAAGAAGGATAATAGCTAAGTTGTGTGTAATAATTGGTTGATTCAAACTGGCATCCTATACCAACACAGTAAACACAACAATATTGTATGTACATTTGCAGTCATTATCTTTATCTTAGCTATTATCCTTCATCGGCTTACGACCTATTCTCAGATCTACCAGATATACAAAAAGAATTTCATAAAAATCGGTAAAGCCGTTTCGGAGGAGTTCGATAAGAAACACTTTGACACGCGATTTTTATATATATAGATGTAAATAATTGGTGGAAAATAAATATTATTATTATTATTTGCAAAATACTTACATTTTCCCTTAAACATGTTTAAACGCTAAAACCGGAATTGTTATGCAGAGGGAAGGTGTTGTACAGTTGGTTAGAATTAACATACTTTGAGGACAGAAAATCAATTTGCAACGAAGAACAATGTCGACTGGATTGTGCCAGTTTCTGTAAAGGTGACAAAGGCGTTAACAGTGCGGAAAGTCGACGGAGCGAAGCGTGATCAATCTGATCCAGGTGAGTTCTTGAGTCAATCAGCCGTACCTCCTTCCTCCCTTAGATCTTCTCACTGAATAACCATGGATAAACATTACTTACCATCATGGTACTTACTCTGATATTGTGTGAGTGAAAACCACATATTGTCTTGAAAACTGCACTACTAATTAATTCCATGCACGGCAATACGATACAATTCCAGTAAATGTAATAAATGATCTTTATGTACATTATTAACATGGACTGTTGGCTTTTCGGTCGAAAAGCGTATTAAATAAGCGGTAGCACAAACTGGCACATACTTTCTCGCAAACATATTTCAATTATTAACACGTTCACTGCTAAGGACGCACATGTGAGCTTGACATTGAACACTTTGAGAAGCGGCCAACGCACAGTGCATTTCACGCCAACCCGCATATTGGGAGTATTTTCAATACACAATGCATTGCGTGCTTCGCACCATCTAGGGAGTATATTCGATTCACAGTGCATTGCGTGCTTCGCACGCCAACCGCCGTATGTAACGCCAACTGTGACTTCATAATTGTATTAAAGTAGGAGAGGGGATAGTACATTAAAGTAGGAGAGTAAGTAATAAATATTATTATTATTAGCTAAAAAGAAAACTATTCGATTTATTTCGAACAAATTTGCACCAAACATAACAATTATTCCTGTATAAATGCACAAAAAAAGGTTTTGACAAATTTTGAAAAACAACCCTCTTTTTTTCCAAAAAACCACAAAAACGAGTTATTATTACTAGCTAAACGAGAATTAGATGCGGTTTTTTGCTTATGGTAGGGTACATTAAGGGCTGAAAATAAGCCAAATTTTATCAAAATCGTTAGAGCCATTTTTTAAATAATAATATAAACACTGGGTTTTTGGGGTTTTTTGGCCAAAAAGGTGGTTGTTTTCAAAAAAAAATTAAAACCTTTTTTCATGCATCTATACAGGCCTAATTGACATGTTTGGTGCAAATTTGTTCGAAATCGATCGAATAGTTTTCTCTCTAGCTTTGTAGGCATACAGAAATACAGACGGACATACAGACACATACAGACAGCCATTTTCTAAAGACTACTTTCTAAGACTCAAAGGGTCCCAAAACGGATATTTCCACAAAAATCTCAACATCGTTTTTTTTTTGCAATCACTATACTTTCTCATTACTATAGTATAGTCAGAACCTAAAAAGTGCTAGAAGTTGCAGTCACGCAGGCGTTTTTAAGACGCGGGGCGTTTGAGATGCCAAAACTCCGGTTTCTTGGACGCCGAGAGTCCTCGTGAGTGTCCGACTTTAAAGTCTAACTACTGGCACCCGGTATGCTTGCGTTGGCACCCTCATATTTAGTTTAACATAACAAAAGTAAACGGTACCAGAAACTGGCACATACTTTTTCACAAACATATTTAAATTATTAAACAGATTCACTGTGACTTCATAATTGTATTAAAGTAGGAGAGGGAGGGGTACATTAAAGCAGGAGAGTAACTAATAAATATTATTATTATTATTAAAACTATTCGATCGATTTCGTACAAATTTGCACCAAACATGTCAATTAGACCTCCATAGATGCACGAAAAAAGGTTTGAACAAATTTTGAAAAACGACCCCCTTTTTGGCCAAAAACCCCCCAAAAATCAATTATTATCATTAGCTAAACAAGAATTTTTAGAGATGCAGTTTTTTGCATATGGTAGGATACATTAAGGGCTACAAATAAGCCAAATTTTATCAAAATCGTTAGAGCCGTGTGTTTATAAAAAATAATAATAGATTTTTTGGGGGTTTTTTTAGCCAAAAAGGGGGTTGTTTTTTCAAAAATGTTTCAATTTTTTCCGTGTATCTATGCAGGTCTAATTGACATGTTTGTTGCAAATTTGTTCGAAAGCTATCGAATAGTTTTCTCTCTAGCTTTGTATACATACCTACAGACAGGAATTATGTACAAACAATTTTTTTGGAGTCAGGGGTTCCCAAAACGGGTATTTCCACAAAAATCTCAATATCGATTTTTTTTGCAATCTTTGTACTTTCTCTATACTATAGAATAGTGAGAAAGTAATAAAGAAAGCAGTCGCGCGGGTCTATCGACAGAAGTGAAAACTGTAATGAATATAAATCGTTGGTCATATTGGTTTAGTCTGAAATTTGATTATTTTAACACTACCAAATAAACTAA
>JAGFPH010000812.1:204159-216751 GCA_018207615.1 Philaenus spumarius
GGGGGGGGGTAGTTTTCCGGGGGGTAGTATTCCGCATCCCCATGCTGATGGGTGAAATCAGCCGTTAAACGAATAGGTAGGCCTATTTCTTCTTTAAATTTGAATAAACAAATATATTGATGATAAAATGTTGTATTTATATATAGCCTATAACCTCAAAGCAAATAGTACAACGTATATTATAGTATTCAGTAGTTCTATAACTCATATTTAAAGCTGTAAACATAACCCCAAACTATAATCTACACTGGGTTTACAGATGATGGGTGAAATCAGCTGTTATATTATATTACTCACGTACGTACGAACACTCGCTTTTATAGGCGTTGATCCTAAAGGCTAGAAGTCCAAAAATGTTTGATGGTAGACACAGTTAAATGTCCATTCATTTCATTGTAAATAAATTCCTACAGGCCTAGACTTAAAATTACTTTCTATTCCTAACCTAAAATTATTGTATGTGTGTCACCGTTAAGACATACAAATTAAATATACGCACAATAATTTTAGGTTACGCCTAGACTGATGAACCGACATTTTATGTTTATTGAATGTATTTCAGCGCTTGACGATAATATCTGCACTACGCCGGTCGGAACCGATCGTCTCTTAATTTAAATTGATGTACCAAAACTCAAGTTTCTTGAATGTATTTACATTCATTGCCGTATCAACCTATTTGATAACGCTTTTTCGTTACTCGTATTTTATATTTGTCGTTGCCATAGCAACCAATTAATAACCCTTTTTTCGTTACGCTTTACATTTTTTATTTGTTAACTCCTATTTCTTAATGCAACCAGCGTTAAGGAAATGCGTTCCAAAAAATATTCTCACCATTTTTAGAAAATTTACTTAATATACAATTTGTGAATGAAATATAGGACAAAATAAGCTTTACAAATGTCCCTGTCTTCTATACAGGGCGATTCAAAACTATGCGGCAATGTCTCGGTTTTGTTTTGTATATATACAAAATAATTCATATCTAGTGAACGGTTCGACAAATTGAGTTCAAACTTGGCATGAAGTTTAACCTAACAATTGTATATCTCAAGAAAAATAAGCGATTATATAAAGTCATGTGTTTCGAAATGGCGGCTGTTTGAATATTTCAAAATTAAATTACTCAAAAACCGTACATTTTTACAAAAAATGTCAGGATACCTTTTTTGTAGCACTTTTGATTCCCTATCGGATGGTGTAACTGTCGAAACAATCGGATTAAGGATAATAGTTGCGGTATGTGTAATACAGTAATTGGTTTCTTGAACCTGGCATCCTCTGTAAAAAAAATCAACGCATGATGCAAATTAACGTTTAAACAAAGTAAAAAACAAACTTTACTTAGTTCTTTCAAATACAGAGTGACTTTAAAACAACTTTAAAAATGACGATTTAAAGTTAAATGCTGCATCACTAAAATAATATATATATACCTATAAATTTTATTGGATTTCTATTCTGCATACTGTTTCGGAGGCATCTACTAAGTTAAAAGGTCTGTTATTTCGTTTTATGGGAGACTCCTGCGTGCCCCGCACGCCAACCGCGATGGAACCTTCTACACACATAATGATGTTATGATTTCTTTATAATAAAGGTGTATGATTAATAATATCCCCAAAGCTAAGATGTTAAATAATGTGAAATGTCCAAATCAAATTATTTCGTATATGTTATACCATCAGCTATAATAAAAGTTTTAAAAAATCAGCAATCTCAGGCCTGCACAAAACTCTACCGAAAAGTTAGAAATAGAAGTAACTAGTGGACCCAGCAATGCTTGGCTATTGCTTGAGTTAATTTAAAGAGTAGTTATTCTATTTCATTACATTGACTTAAGTAATCGAATTGCAAAATGATTTTTATGCCACTTAAGAATATACTGCTTCACAAAGGGTTGGCGTGCGAAGCACGCAATGCATTGTGTATTGAAAATACTCCCACTTCACAAAGTTAGATTTATAGTTTGTAAACCTTTATAGATAATACAGTAGACCTTTTGTTTGCTTTTACCTAATCTAAAAAAAACTTATAGTTGTGAAAAATTGTAAGAAACCTGATTCTAAATTAGCCAAATTGGTTACAAATAAACGTGTTTTGGTTCATTGTAGGCCTAACCTAAAATTATGTTGAGTTTTTGATCCAAATCAGCTGTTTTATATGTAATATGTAACAACCAGTGTTTGAATTGAATTAAAATATAGTAAGCATTTTTAGTTGATTTTTGTTTTTGTTTGCTTTAAGTTGGTCAATCTGACCTAAACAAACTGTTGGTTTTAAAGAATAATAAACTGATTATATATGCTGATTAAAGTTGCTATGGTAATTAATATAGACAAACATGTGCTACTAAGCATTTTATTAGAACAGCTGTTTCCAGAGTAATGTATTTATGTATGTATGTCTGTATGTATACAAAGCTAGAGCGAAAACTATTCGAACGAATTTCGAAGAAATTTGCCCCAAACACGTCAATTAGTCCTTTATAGATGCACGAAAAAAAGGTTTTGAAACATTCTGAAAAACAATTCCCTTTATGGCCAAAAAAAACCCCAAAAATCAGTTATTATTATTAGCTAAACGAGAATTTTTAGAAAGATGCAGTGTTTTGCATATGGTAGGGTACATTAAGGCTACAAATAAGAATTTTTTTATCAAAATCGTTATAGCCGTTGTTTTATAAAACAATAATACCTGATTTTTGAGGGTTTTTTTGCCAAAAAGGGGTTTGTTTTTCAAAATTATTCAAAACCGTTTTTCGTGCATCTATACAGGCCTACTTAACATGTCTGGTGCAAATTTGTTTGAAATCGATCGAATAGTTTTCGCTCTAGCTGTGTATACATACAGACATACATACAGACATTTTGTACAAACCACTTTTTTGGACTCAGAGGGTCCCAAAACGGATATTTCCACAAACATTTCAACATCGATTTTTTTGCGATCATTATACTTTCTCTTTACTATATAGTATAGTGAGAAAGTAAAATGAAATGTTGTTCTTTGGTAAGCACACACTTAAGAACGGCTGGAAAATTCCATGTTGAGATTTTTGTGGAAATATCCGTTTTGGGACCCCCCTGAGTCCAAAAAAAGTGGTTTTTACAAATGTCTGTTTGTATGTATGTCTGTATGTATACAAAACTAGAGAGAAAACTATTTGATCGATTTCGAACAAATTTACACCAAACATGTCAATTAGGCCTGTATAGATGCAAGAAAAAAGGTTTTGAAAATTTTTGAAAACAACATCCTTTTTGGCCAAAAAACCCCCAAACAATCAGTTATTATTTTTTTATAAATAAACGACTCTACCGACTTTGATAAAATGTGGCTTATTTGTAGCCCTTAATATACCCAACCATATGCAAAACACCGCATCTTTGAAAATTTCTCGTTTAGTTAATAATAATAATAATAATATCTGATTTTTAGGGGTTTTTGGTTGTTTTTGGTTGTTGTTTTCAAAACAACTTTTTGTTCATCTATATAGGCCTAATTGACATGTTTGGTGCAAATTTGTTCGAAATCGATTAAAAAGTTTTCTCTTTAGCTAATAATAATAATTTGTATTACTTGCTCTCCTACTTTAATGTATTATCCCCTCTCCTACTTTAATATAACTATGAAGTCATAGTTGGGGTTACGTACGGAGGTTGGCGTGCGAAGCACGCAATGCACTGTGTATTTAAAATACTCCCAATAAGCGGGTTGGCGTGCGAAGCACGCATTGCATTGTGTATTGAAAATACTCCCAATGGTTGGCGTGCAATGCACTGTGCGTCGGCCGCTTCTCATAGTGTTCAGTGTGCGCCCTTATAGTTATAGCAGAGAACGAGTTAATAATTTAAATATGTTTGTGAGAAAATATGTGCCAGTTGCTGATACAATTTATTATTTATAAAGATAGATAATTAATAATATAATAAATTGAATTTACACAATAATGTTAATATTTATTTATTTTTTAAGATCATTGTACAGGCTTCCACTAAATGAACTCTAATTCTAAGAATGACTATTATAAATTAATGTCTCATTACGAGCTTTCGGATCGTGGCATAATGAGTGAAGGTTACTATTAAATGTTTGAACTATTGTGTTTTAACTAAATTACATCGACAACAAACAGCACAAAGCTCACAATCAAAGGAGGAAAGCCCAACATAAATTAACACCTTTTGTCTAAACATTACACCAGAAAGGCAGTGTGTTTAACCAGTGGAACGCAAGTTTTGCAAACATAAACTAATTATACTATTTCCGAACTACATTTAAACGCGCCAGAGTAAACTTTTGTTGTTTAAGTCTGGATGCCCAAAATCAAGAGTCTACTCCTTCATTTGAAACTTAAGGGTCTGCTCCAGTAAAAGAGAAAGCAACCGGAAACGAAAGCGCTTCTCGCTATATCCCTATCTAAACAGTGCAATTTCTTGCAGCTGAACACTTTGACATTGCCTCATTTCAAACCATTTTATAAGTCTATCTTTTGTAATTAAGTGTTGAAAAACTGAATATTCTTTATAAAATTTCGGATCCGGCTTGCAAATTATTTTTCATTATTAATTTTTTATTGTGTTAGGGAAAAAATTCAAACTTTGTACTTACAAAATGTCAATTACATAACAAATCAAAGGCATTTAAAAAAAATGTAAATTGCAAAACGGATGCGTATTGTGATTGTGCTTAAAATGAGACCTTGCAACAAATTTTATGATAAAAAATAAACGAAATAAATGGTTTGAAATTTAACATTGCTCTTATGGGATACAAATCCAAGATGGCCGCCACTACAGCAGACCCTTAAGTCAAATTAATTTGTACTGAAGTTAGCATTACGGATCTTCCCCGAGAATTATGTTTTATAGATCGCGACAAAAAGAAATTACAATCAATCGGCGTTTAAATTATTTTCGGCCATGTAGGCCTATTTTGTAAGTTACAAAACCATTAGAAGAATCATATTGTCTGCATTAAAAATCGTAGGCCTACATTTTGAGAATCAACCCTCTTTTCGGCCAAAAAAACCCCAAAAATCAGTTATTATTATTTGATAAACGAGAATTTTTAGAAAGTTGCGTTTTTTTTTTGCGTATGGTAACGTACATTAAGGGCTATAAATAAGCCACTTTTTATCAAAATCGTTAGAGCCGTTTTTTATAAAAAAATAATAACTGATTGTTTTGTGTTTTTGGCCAAAAAGGGGTTGTTTTTCAAATTGGTCAAAACCTTTTTTCGTGCATCTATACAGGCCTATTTGACATGTTTGGTGCAATCGAATAGTTTTCTCTCTAGCATTGTATACATAAGGCAGACATTTTGTAAAAACCACTTTTTTGGACTCAGGGGGTCCCAAAACGGATATTTCCACAAAAATCTCAACATCGATTTTCTTGCGATCACTCTATACTTCCTCTATACTAACAGTGGGATAGTAAAAAATGTACACATTCCACTTCCTTTTTAAGTGGCATGTTTATGGATCGACGCAAACAAACTCTTGATTTTTATAACGCTACAGTCTTAATTTTAACATTAAACCGAAGCTTTTTTTCACATCACAATAAAGTAAGACATCCACATTCACTAAATAACAGTCGTAAACACGTTTATTTTTCGTATTATATTTATGCTGATGTATTAAACGCGGCTGAATTACTTCAGGAATTCATAAGAAGTTTTAGAAATTGTCAACGCACAGTGCTTTAAAATGAAAACAACAACAAAACAATGAGGCCCATGAGAATCTACATTAAAACTCCAACTATCCGAATCGCTTTCAGAATTTCAGAAAAAATAATTAAGGCGGGAACGTACTACTATTTGCAAAATAATGATTCTGTCTACGCGTGCTATTGTACGCAATGCATTGTGTATTGAAAGCACTCCCAATACGGAGGTTGGTTTGCGAAGGACACGCAATGCACTGTATATTGAAAATACTCCCAAAACAGGGGTTGGCGTACGAAGTACAATGCATTGTGTATTGAAAATACTCCCAAAACTCTGGTTGGCGTTCGAAGCACGCAATGCATTGTGTACTGAAAATATACCCAATACGGAGGTAGAAGTGCGAAGCACGCAATGCATTGTGTATTGAAAATACTTCCAATATGCAGGTTGGCGTGTGAAGGACGCAATGCATTGTGTATTGAAAGCACTCACTATACGGGGGTTGGAGTGCGAAGCACTCAATGGACTCTGTATTGAAAATACTCATAAAATACGGGTTGGCGTGCGAAGCACGCAATGCTCTGTGTATTGAAAATACTTCCAATATGCGGATTGGCGTGTGAAGGACGCAATGCATTGTGTACTGAAAGCACTCACAATACGGGGGTTGGAGTGCGAAGCACTCAATGGACTCTGTATTGAAAATACTCATAACATGTGGGTTGGCGTGCGAAGCACGCTATGCTCTGTGTATTTAAAATACTTCCAATATGCGGATTGGCGTGCGAAGCACGCAATGCCTTGTGTATTGAACATACTCCCAATACGGGCGTTGGCGTGCGAAGCACTCAATGGACTCTGTATTGAAAATACTCCCAACATTCGGGTTGGCGTGCGAAGCACGCAATGCTCTGTGTATTGAAAATACTTCCAATATGCGGATTGACGTGTGAAGGACGCAATGCATTGTGTACTGAAAATACTCCCAATACGGGGGTTGGCGTGCGGAGCACGCAATGGACTATGTATTGAAAATACTCATACTAGGCGGGTTGGCGTGCGAAGCACGCAATACACTGTGTATTGAAAATATTCCCAATACGGAGGTTTACTCCAGTCGGGTAAGCCAATCCCGAAAAGGTTGAAATAGGCCCTTTTTTCGGTAAAAATCCAACAATTATGCGAATTTTTGATTATCCGAAAGGGATCAGATCCCAGAAACTAATTCGGATAGCTGGAGTTCTGCTGTACAACAAATTCCTAGCAGAATATATTGTGTCAAAAATGAATGATTTCACCTATCGAACGGCGGAGACAAAAAATCCACAGTTCCCAACCTATAAAACATCGATAGGCCGTGCGATTTCGTAGGACGAATATTTTCTAATTAATGTCCTTTTACCCGACGGACGGATTTATTGTTTAAACAATATGCGGATGTTTTTGCGGATCAGGTTGCGGCCTCAAAGGCGCGTGTTACTGGAATGTTCTCCGGTCTCATTCCTCGACCACTTCCCACGGATGCCGTCACAGCTACACTATTATGTAGGAGTCGGACAATTAGACAGCTACTGGAAGCCATCGCAGTGTTTTCCTCGCGCGGTCGTAGAAAAACCTACAAAAACAAACGTAAATTTATTTTAAATCGCTTTAATAAAGATGCCGTTGAAAACTCGAGTTTTATCCTGGTTGAGCTGGCTGATAGCATTGCTTACATTTAATTTTACTCACGCGATTTAAAACCCTTCTGCAGTAACCTATGGTTTGTGCGTCGTTCAACACGGTTTAGTTTTTCCACGAAAATCAACTCCTATTAAAGCGAGTGTACGTACGTACGTGAGTAACAATATAATATAAAAGCTGATTTCAACCATCATCTGTGATGATGCATGGATGATGCTAGATTTAACAAAACCTAGCATAGATTATATTTTGGGGTTATGTTTACAACTTCAATCAATAATATAAATCTTGTGAAGTTGATTTTTTACTTTCTCACTATACTAGGCCTTTTTAGTAGTCTATAGAGAAAGTATACCGTAGTAATCACCAAAAAAAACCGATGTTGCGATTTTTGTGAAAATATCCGTTTTGTGACTCCCTGAGTCCAAAAAAGTGGTTTTTACAAAATGTCTGTCTGTATGTATGTCTGTATGTATACAAAACTAGAGCGAAAACTATTCGATCGATTTCGAACAAATTTGCACCAAACATGTCAATTAGGCCTATATAGATGCACGAAAAATGGTTTTGAAAAATTTTGAAAAACAACCCCCTTTTTCTCCAAAACACCCCCAAAAAATCTGTTATTATTTTTTTATAAAAAAAGCGGCTCTAAAGATTTTGATGAAATTTGGCTTATTTGTAGCCATCAATGTACCCTACCATATTCAGAAAACCGCATCTTTCTAAAAATTCTTGTTTAGCTAATAATAATAATAATAACTGATTTTGGGGTTTTTTTTTGCCAAAAAGGGGATTGTTTTCACAAATTTTCAAAACCTTTTTTCTTGCATCCATACAGGCCTAAATGACGTGTTTGGTGCAAATTTGTTCTAAATCGATCCAATAATTTTCTCTCCAGCTAATAATAATAATATTTCTTAGTTAATCTCCTACTTTATATCACCTCCCCACCTACAATTGTGAAGTCACAGTGAATCTGTTTAATACTTTAAATATGTTTGTGAGAAAGTATGTGCCAGTTCCTGGTACCCTTCATTTAAATATGAGTTAAAGAATAGTGCAGGCTATAATACTTTGTAAGATTTGCATTGAGGTTATAAAATGATTATGTATATACAACTTTATATTATGAATAAGTTCATTTATTTATACAAATTTAAAGAAGAGATACTCCTTCGTTTAACTTCGGAAACATTCGTATATCTTCGTATAACATATAACCATATTCCATTTTTAATTTCTTCATTATAATATTGGTAACTTCTAAATCATTTGATCTATCATTGTGAAATGAAAAGCAATCAAAAGATAATATTTTTATCTTTATTTAAACATATAATAATGTATATAAATATAAAAATTTTACAAATAGGTCTACAGTATTATAATCGTTATAATTGTACTCAATTCTGTCGATTTAAAATACTTTTTTTAAATTATGTATTTTTGATGTGTATCTAATTAATCTGCCTGTGATTTTTCACGGGGGCTTAGTAGTTATAAATAATAGTATACGTTATTATCACCAAAAATTAAAAATTGAGCAAGAGTAAAGGTACCAAATGTGTAGGATTAATAATAACCCCAAAGTTAAGATGGTAAATAATGTTAAAAGTTGAAATGAAATTATTTCGTATATTTTATAACATCAGTTCAGTTATAATTAAAGTTAAATGAACCAGCAAGGGCCAGGTCTACACTTTAATAATAACCTAACCTAAAAGTTAGAAATACAAATAATTGCTTCAAAGTTTGAAATCAGCTAATGGAATTATTAGAGCAGACATCTGTTTTATCTGTTATTTTATTCAATTGGTTGCTATCGTAAGGAATGTAAATACATCCAAGAAATATGTGTTGGTTCATCAATGTAGGCCTAACCTAAGCATTTTTCCCGAATTAATTTACAAATATTGAATTAAAAAATGTTATTTTCGAAATGAATTATAGCCTATGTTACTCAGGGATAGTGAAGCTTTTTATTAGTAAAACAATTTTTTCAGAGTTCAGAGAAAAAGTTCAGTAGTTCCAGAGATTACCCCCTACATACAAACAAATAAAATTTTACCTCTTTATAATATTAGTATGGATATAGACTGTTTACTCGAATACTTGAAAAACTTAAATTACATTCAAACAAACTAAATGAACCTAAAACTTGTTAACCAACCCAACAGCTTACATCGGTAGTGGTACGTAAAATCTATAAAAATCGAAAATTTGATCGCCAGAGATTGAATATACTAGTAAAAGAATGATTAAAATTGAAAATGTTTGAGTAATGTTTACATATTGAAAGATTCAAACGCAAAAAGTAATTGTAGTTACTTTTTAAAATAACTCTGTTTCGGTTAAGGAAATTTATTTAATCATCTAAAGAAAGATACTTTAAACACATTTACAGCCTTCATTTTAAATTTCAAAACTATAATGTTTCATTTGAAAGAAATCTGAAATGCTGATATTAATCTCCCCCCCCCCCCTATAATTTATGGACCAGATTACGAATATAAGGTAACTATTTGTTTTGACTGTACATTTTCTTTAGCGCGTATAAAAGTATCACAAAGAAATTTGCCGTCGCTTTAAAACAGGGGTTCCCAAACTATTTTTATCATGGCCCTAATTTAAAATTGCTAATCCTTTTATGACCCTACAAATAATTTTCTCCACCATGTACAAAATAGCATATAAAAATGGTTTTCAGTAAACAAAATTTAGGAATTCAAATTTAAGTCATTTATTCAAGAATTTAAGTATACAAAAGTACAGTAAAAGTAATACAGAAATTTAAAACTGAAAGATTTAAAAATTAGTTACCTACGCAACAAGTAAGGACAAACAAATCAGAGGGAGAACAAGGCACTAAAAGATATGAAATAATTATACAAATGGTAAAAGGGAAAAAAAAGATCACCGCTTTCGGTTTTCTACCGTCCAAGTGATGCGCCATCTTATCCACCAATTCAGCGATTCTTGGGCGAAATATTTTAGTTAAATCACATCGCAAATCTTTTGGTTTTGACAACAACTAAAATTGAGAAGCCTTGCTCACATAGATACTTTGTCGGAAACGGCAGAACAGTCTTTTCAGCTTCTTTCACTAAAATGGGATGGTCTGTTAGCTGTGCCCAAAATTGTGAAAGTGACTACTTTTCAAATAATCATGTTGCTCTTGATTTGGCCAATCACTCAACTCTTATTTTAATCCAGTTTTGTTGACATCTACTGTAAATGGATTTCGAACCTAACCGTGTTATTGAGATGAACTTTTATCGGTCCATTTCTAGACGAAGATTTGTTAAATGCATCGCAATGGACGTTTTGAACATCCGTCAAAGATATACCCTCTGAATTCTACAGTCAGTAAAAGGCTGAAATAGGGAAACGAAGCTATTTGCTGTCGCTGCAATTTGTTCCAAAGATCCAGTTTTCCTTTGAAGGTAGAAATCTTACCGCTTACTCTTTTCTTCCTCCTAAAAAAAAGCGCCTGCTACAAGGCTGTTGATTTTTCTATTATTCGAATTTATTAGTACTTTCACGAGAGTTATAAATTCTATAATCACGGAAACAGACCGTGACCCTAAAAACACATCCTGCGAACTCACTGAAACGCGTGTATGTTTCACTAATCAGAAATACAAACATATTGTAATACCAATTTTTGGGTGCCCAAACATAACCCTAAAAATAAATGTTTTATGAAACTGAAGCGTGATGTATGGAAAGGAAAATAATTTATTTAACTATATCAAAAGCATTTGAGATTTGTAGTTTTCCAAATATACTCTACAATGTTGTTCAAAACCTCACCTGCCTTCCATTAAAAATAGTACAATATCGAAGAAACCCTCCAAGTTAAAAAAAACAAATAAACGGTACCAGGAACTGGCACATACTTTCTCACAAACATATTTAAATTATTAAACAGATTCACTGTGACTTCAAAATTGTAGGAGGGGTAATATTAAAGTAGGAGATTAACTAATTAAAATTATTATTATTATTAGCTAGAGAGAAAACTATTCGATCGATTTCGAACAAATTTGCACAAAACACGTCTATTGGACTTGTATAGATGCACGAAAAAAGGTTTTGAAAAATTTTGAAATACAACTCCCTTTTTGGCCAACCTCCCCCCTCCAAAAAAAATCAGTTATTATTATTATTATTATTAGCTAAACACGAATTTTGAGAAATATAGGTACGGTTTTCTGCATGTGGTTGGGTACATTAAGGGCTACAAATAAGCCAAATTTGATCAAAATCGTTAGAGCTGTTTTTATAAAAAAAATAATAACTGATTTACGTCCTGTAGTAGGAACCCTTGAGGAACGAGTCGAACTCCCTCTTTTCCTGTTTATTTTAAACTAACTGACCCGTGCGAATATTTCGCAAGTTAGGAGTAGTCCTATTTAGTTAAATAAATTACGTTTATTTATTTACGTTGGTATAATTTGATTGATTTCCCTGATAGATTATACTTGTGTATATAGAATGTAAACAATTTAAATAACATCTGTCATGTTAAACAGATTGTTAATAGATGGCGCCTTTCATTAGGAAGCATATAAAGTATAATATAAAAGTTGTTTTTAATCAATTTTTGTAACGAAAACATGATTTTAAGCTTTTTGACTATTTTTTGTCAATAGCGGGGAACATAAGCTTTAAAATGATGCTTGAATAATTAATTTTGATGAAGAATTAAGGGAGATGTCGCAGATGGGAACTTTCATTCGGAACCATATCTAACAGCTGTCATGTTAGTTAGGCAGATTGTTAATAGATGGCGCCTTTCATTAAGAACCATACGAAGTATAATATAAAAGTTGTTTTTAATCAATTTTTGTAACGAAAACATGAATTTTAAGCTGTTTGTCTATTTTTTGTCAATAGCGGGCAACATAAGCTTTAAATCAATGCTTGAATAATAAATTTTGATGAAGAATTAAGGGAGATATCGCAGATGGTGACTTTCATTAAGAACCATATGAAGTATAATATAAACGTTTTTTTAATCAATTTATGTAACGAAAACACGAATTTTAAGCTGTTTGTCTATCTTTCGTCAATAGCTGGGAGCATAAGCTTTAAATCAATGCTTGAATAATTCCATGTATTCATGTTAGTTAAACAGACTGTTAATAGATGGCGCCTTTCATTAGAAACCATATGAAGTATAATATAAAAGTTGTTTTTAATCAATTTTTGTAACGAAAAC
>JAGFPH010000812.1:263184-301848 GCA_018207615.1 Philaenus spumarius
TACATACCAAATTTCATTCCAATCCGTTCAGTAGTTTTAGAGAAATCGTGATTTAGTAACTTTGACCCCCAAACCCCCCTAGAATTTTGAATTCTTTGAAACCTTTCTTAGTGAGCACCTATGGCCCTAGAGGAAGCTACATACCAAATTTCGTTCTGATCCGTTCCATAGTTTTTGAGAATTCTGCAAAACAACCCCCTTTTGGCCAAAAACCCCCAAAAATTATTATCATTATTACCTAAACGAGAATTTTTAGAAAGATGCGGTTTTTTGCATATGGTAGGGTACATTAACGGCTACAAATGAGCCAAATTTTATCAAAATCGTTAGAGCCGTTTTTGAGAAATTTAGATTTTTCTCGTTTTTTGGCAATTTTTGGGGGGTAAAACCCTTTAAAAATCAAAAATTTGAAAAAATGAAAAAAAACGCCTGGAGATATTCCAGAACTACACCTACATACCAAATTTCATCAAAATCGGACCTTTGGTATGGTCTCCAGCACAGAGCACATCCTTACAGACACACGGACACACGGACAGACATCACAAAAAAAAAACACTTTTTTGGGTTCAGGGAGCACTAAAACAAAAAAAATCACTAAAAATATATTTGGGTTCAGGGAGCACCAACGCATATATGTCCACTAAATAATTTTTTGGGGTTCAGGGAGCACCAAAACAGATAATTCCACTAAAAAATCAAATTCGAAAATTTGAACGAAAACAATACTTTCTCCATATACTACGTATAGAGGGGAGAAAGTAAAAAAACTATGACATGTCACACAACGATATTTGGTTAAAGCACTCGAAATCAATTTTGAAAAAATCAAACTTGCTGTAATTCAATTTTTTTTAAATACTCCCAAATATCATTGGGTGGCATATCGTTTGGAAGCTTATTTAATTCCAAATCTAAAAAGAATAATAATTAGCATTTTTTCTAAATAGTACAGCAAAATGGAGCAAAATCAGAAAAAACGATTTCGTTGTTTTTCCGCCGCTATTTTTAATCGGTTAAGGATATAGATGTGCAAATTTCACCGTTGGTTTTCTCTTGAAAGTCTACATCGAAATGATGTATCACATGACCACTTTCCCATTTAAAAAAACAAAGTTACATTCAAAATGGTGGATACAAGATGGCGGATAAATTGTTTGAAATCTTAACAAAATAGTATTTTTTACTACCATATAGGGCTGCTTATGAGTGTGATGAATTTTCGTATTGTCTACCCTTTAAATTCTAAATTTTTCCAAACATTTCTTAATGCTCCTCTACACTATTGGACGGATGAAATTCCAAATTTCAAGTCTCTAGCTTTAATAGAATCGGCTCTGCGTTGATCGTCAGTCATGACATTGTATTTTATATATAGAGATTTATAAATAAAAATAACACAAACACAACCATGCACTAGGAAACAATATCTTATGGTCAACAAGTAACCGATAAGTTCTGACATAATCACAGCGATGCTTATACACGGGATCCGTTCGTTTTGATTTACAACTCGGATCCTCCGCGTCCCACAACCTGACATCTCATGTCCGAAGAGATTCCCCTCTCGACTATAAACAATACGGATTATTAAATATTCACAAAATGTCATCGCAGTTCGCGACGCCAGGAGAAGGCGGTGCCCTTGATATATGAAGTCTTCAAGAGACGTATCGGTCACCGACAATGGACACATATTTCAATCTCCGACACAATAAAAATAATATGCAGGTGCTCCGAAATAAAAAAAAAACTATCTCCCGAGTAGCGTGTGATATGGCCAGACGCGTCAGTCGCTGACAAGCGCGTGCTGCGCATAGCAAGCGTACATGTAATTATACTATTCAATAACTAGCCGCAATAAATAGTAAATGTCGCGTAGGCTAACGTGCACATAAATCAGTCTATTTCAATTTTTCCATTTACAAACATTCCTTTTCTGGAAGGAAAACTACTTTTGTTCGATATGCGTAGATGGAGATGTTGTTGTCGTGGTTCGATAGGCGCACTGCGTCCAAAAAATTTTGCTATCTATGAATCGGATTTTACCGTTACGCATTTTTCCGTCACGCTCTATTCGGTCATACTCTACATGTGTATATAGCAGAGTATATAGTTTACTTGGTAATATCTACTTGGCATATTTCTTGGTCTACAATGAAATGGACATTGTGCTTCCTCATTTTGTAAATTGTGTTAAACTAGTTTTTCTTGGTAATATCTCTGAAATCGACATTGTGCTTCGTAAGTTGTGTTAAACCAGTTTACTTGGTAATCAATTTGAAATGGATATTGTGTTCCCTCATTTCGTAAGTTGTGTTAAAACAGCTTACTTGGTAATACCTTTGAAATGGACATTGTGCTTCCTCATTTTGTAAATTGTGTTAAACTAGTTTACTTGGTAATACCTCTGAAATGGGCATTGTGCTCCCTCATTTCGTAAGTTGTGTTAAAACAGTTTACTTGGTAATACCTCTGAAATGGACATTGTGCTTCCTCATTTTGTAAGTTGTGTTAAACTAGTTTACTTAGTAATACCACTGAAATGGACATTGTTCTCCCTCATTTCGTAAGTTGTGTTAAAACAGTTTACTTGGTATTACCTCTGAAATGGACATTGTGCTTCCTCGTTTTATAAGATGTGTTGAAATAGTTTACTTGATAATAGAGTTAGGGGCAGCCCAGTTGGCGGAACGCTCTACTACTCATTCCACCTGCCCAACTGCGTACTGTCCTGCACGAAGCCATTGTTCCACAACCACTGTCTCTAACTATTTTTATAACTGCCTGTTGCGATATCTATTTACTCCTATATTTACCTATGAATAGTTTATTTGTACTGCTACCATATGTTTTATATCAAAAACGAAATCGAAATCGTGTTTAATGCCGGGTTATGAGTATAGGTGCGCAAAAGTGTAGTAGTTTCTGCCTACTGGCACCGCCAACTGGGCTGCCTCTTACTCTACCTCTGAAATTGACATTTGCTTCCTCATTTTGTAAGTTGTGTTAAAATAGTTTATTTGGTAGTGTTAAAATAATCAAATTTCAGATTAATCAATATGACCAACGATTTATATTCATTACAGTTTTCACTTCTGTCGACAGTCCCGCGACTGCTTTCCTTTATATCAGTTACCTCATTTAAATAGCTTGAAATATTGAAAGCATTTGTCGCTAAACGTGGCCGTGACTGTCGAATCCTAGCGGCTGATGGCGCAAACATACTTGTATACCTGCTTCCCTGGTCTGAATTTTTAACATTGGCACTTTTCGTCTTGTTGACGAATAATCAGAATATTTTTTATCCTGATGATCCTGCAATTGGAAAGAGGAAAATATGTGAAAAGAATATTAACAGACGTAATTGGAGAAACTAAAGTTTCAATATTCCATATGCTACCATAGTAGAGTTTTAAAACATCTTAAATTGACTTTACGTAAAAACACGCATATTTCAAGCAATTTCTAAAAATCATCTAAGTAAATATTAGAACCAATTTTGAATTTGTGTTAGTGAAACGTATACTTACTTTGCAGGTTACAGAGAATCCGCATTCTCCTACGCCATAGCAGCGGCCGGCGTAGCGCACAGTGTAGCTAGAGCCTGCAGCCTGGGGTACTTGGTAGCGTGCGGCTGCGAACCCCGAACACAAACGCACCCAAAGAGCAGCAGTAGGAACAGGTGGAAATGGGGCGGATGCTCGCATAATCTGGATTTCGGCGTTCAGTTTTCCAAATTGTTTTTGGATTCCAGGGAAAGAGGAGAAGGAGATATTCAATCCAGAATCAACCTGCACAACAACGAAGCCGGAAGACGGGTAGGTGGAAATACACGTTATAATATTGATTTATCTGTGTTCGTTTATAAATGTTTGAGGTTTATTTATTGAAAATTGTTTAAAAGAGTACTTGCCCAAATAAATATATGTTTTCAATCCCTACAAAATAACTAACTCAAGTATTTTCATTTATTCACTGGTTGTAATACAAAATCCATTTGTATGACATTCAGTCATTTTTAGCCTAGATACAAACTACTCACACTTCCTCTTTAACAAAATTACAATAATCTATACAAAAAAAAATGTAAATGTTGGGAAACGTTTGTTCAAAATCGCAAATCTTCGAAAGTTCTACACCGATTGCTTTGAAATGTTGACACCACATTACATTCTAATACAAGCGTGTTTTTATATAATTTTTGAAAGACAGCAGTATCTATTGAACATAAAAACCATCAAAAAATATACTAAATATTTAACAAAAAATTGAGCGCCGTTAAATATTGTTATTAACTGTGATGATAACAGTAATCAGCTGTTTGCTACAGTATTTCCTTTACCAGCTGATATCAAACTTATACAATTATTTGTATTTCTAACTTTTAGGTTAGGTTTTCGTAAAGAATTCCATCTGTTGAACGTAAAAATAACACAACCTATACTAAATTTAATATTTTACGGCAATGGGAGCGAATAAATAATAATAAAATATGTTTAGTGTTGGTATAGTAATCAGCTGTTTTCCCTAACATTTTCATTAAAAGCTGATTTCAATATTTGAAACGATCTTTTTGTTTTGTATTTCTAACTTTTTAGGTTAGGTTTTTATTTAAGTGTAGACCTCAGCCTTGCTGATTCTTTGAATCTTTATTATAACTACTGTTGTAAAATATACGAAATTATTTAATTTGGACATGAAACATTGTAATCTTAGCTTTGAGGTTATTATTAATTTTACACCTTTATTATAAAGAAAACATAACGTATGTGTTTAGAGTAGAAGGTTCCATCGGGATTGGCGTGCGAAGCACGCAGGGGTCTCCCTTAGTTATAAATAAAACATAACATAATTATGTGAATACTGTAGAAGGTTCCAACGGGGTTGGCGTGAGGAGCACGTAGAGGTCTCCCTTAGGGTAAACAATAAAATTTTCAAAAATTCTTTAAAGCCAATTCAGAACGATAAATTTATGAATTATTTAAACTAAAATTGAGTCAGAACAACAAAACTTTTAGTGAAAATTACATTTAGCCTACAGCAGAGAAAAGACATACAAATATTTCAGGGCTGGTACTTTACACATTAAAACAAATAAATAATACAATACACCAACAAACAGAATAAATAAACACTATCAGTCATTATTAATATACATTGCAAACTAAATAAATCAAGCAGATTTTCCCTTTCCTCAGGGGCACTAATAATTCTTCTTGAGGAAAAATGACTTTAGTTTCAGTTTAAACCTAATAGGATCAGGCTCTTTTTTAATTCCCAGTGGTAATTTGTTAAACAATTTTAAGACCTTTTTTGTCTCGCATTTGGCATGGAATTGAGGTCGGAGACTATTTGCAGCTCTGGTATCCTGCCCAAGTATATCTAAATTTTTGTAAAAGTTTTCTAAACAATGGTCGACAGGAAGTTCTTCAAGGTACACAACAAATTATCCCAATTGCTTTTTTCATTTCAAACACAGATTGCACTGCTGGAGCACTCCCCCACAAAACAACACCATAATTGTTCAGTATTTTCTGGTTTCGTAAAACAGCTACTGTTAAACTATCTTTATTTTTGAGGTTATGTTAAGATTTTGTTAATCTTTTCAATTTTAAGGAGGTTTAAAAGGTTTTGTTGAAAGAATTTAACAAATTAATACCTTATAAATATATTTCAGAAGCCTATAACTTGACAGCCTCGACTTGGATGTGCTTCAAATCAAATCTTAAATCCTGGTAAACCTTATAAATCCTGGTAAAACTTAATAACAAAGCTCACATTATAATTTACCAGCAGGCCCGAAACGGCTTTGCACGGATATACATATCAAAGTTAAATGTATATTAACAAAAGAAATGTATCAAATATATTACACTATGTATTTCTTATGGAGATTTTTAGTAGCTTTGACCACCCCCCCCCCCCCAGCAACCCCCCTAAAATTTCGAACGTTTTGAAAACCTTTTTAGCGAACACCTAAGGCCCTAAAGGAAGCTACATACCAAATTTCATTCCAATCCGTTCGGTGGTTTTTTTTTTAGTAACTTTGACACCCAAACCCCCCCATCCCCCGGAACTTTTCGAATTTTTTGAAAACCTTTCTTAGCGAGCACCTAGGGCCATAGAGGAACCTACATGCCAAATAATTCGGTAGTTTTTTGGAACTGATTGGAAACAAAACTACATATCACCTTACCCACACTGGTATGAAAAAACTCATACCCAATATCCTTCGAAAGTATTTGGGTGGGTATTGTTGGACAGCAAGTTATAGGCCCCATTTTCATAGGTCTCAATATGAATGCTGATAAATATGCAGCAATGCTTCAGGAACAAATTATTCCACAAATACAAAACATATTTGGCTCCGAATTTTAAAATGTGTGGTATCATCAGTATGGTGTGCCAGCGCATGTTGATCATCAAGTACGCAATGTTTTAAATGCGGCTTTTCCAAGTCGATGGATAGGTCGAAGGGGCGAAGTCGAATGGCCTGCAAGTTCGCCCAACTTGTCTCCTTTGGACTATTTCTTATGAGGGAACATTAAAAATATCGTCTCCCAAACTAAACCTAAAAATGTTGATAGTTTGAAAATGAAATTCAAGAAGCTGCCCGAAATGTGTCTGTGCGAACTTTAGCTAATACAGGTCATTCATTTTATAATCGGGTTGCCCATTGTCAGGCAGTTGGAGGAAAACATTATTTTGAAAATTTGATCCATTAAATTTTGAGTAAGTCCTTATCTACTTTAGTGCTTCGTTTAGAGATTTTTTCAATAAAGTAAAAACACTTTGATTTTAATTTATTTCTAGCTATCTAGGCCTATAAGAGATAGAAAAAATATGAAGTACAAAATTTGTTCATTTTAAATAGACTAAAACAAAATGCCACATGACCTATGTAGCCATTTAAAATTTTTGAGTTACAGCCATTTTGATTTTTTCAGGGTTGATTTCGATTGGTTCAACCAAAAACTCCCAAATAGCATTGTGTGGCATATCGTTTGAAAGCTTATTTAATTGTGAATCCAAAAATAATAATAATTAGTATATTTTTTTAAATAGTACAGGAAAATAGGGCAAAATCGGAAGACAAGATTTTGTTAATTTTTGGTTCCCATTTTAAGACATGGTTGTGCAAATTTTACCTTCGGTTTTCTCTTGAAATTCTAAATCAGAATGATGTATCACATGACCACCTTAACATTTAAAAAAACAAAGTTATGTTCTTAAATATTTTTTTTTTTTTTTTTAATTGAATAGGTTCCTGAAAATACGGAGTTGGTACGTGCAACAATTTTTAAATTATTAAGGGGTGACCGGACTTTTGTATCACTCTGTATCATTCGGAGCACACAAATTTATACCGTCTGAGGTAAATTTAATGCTGCATTTCTGATCCGGAATTTGTAATTTTCTTATACAATAGCAAGTATAAACTAATTTTGTAACTTTCTTATACAATCCAAGCCCTTACACAACTACTAATCCCCAATTATTAGAAAAAGTAAACACAGTCAAAGTTTGTTACGCTTCTGAGAAACTATATTTAAACTTAAATGCGCGTAACTAAAGAAGCCTTATATATAAAGTGCATAACACATATACGTCATTGTTTCCTGATGAATAATTTGAACATATTGTTTCCATTGAACAATAAATTCTACCTGACTATAAAATAAAATTTTGGTTTTAAATCTATACTTTCTATACTAATATTATAAAGAGGTAAAATTTGTTTGTTTGTATGTAGGGGGTAATCTCTGAAAGTACTGAACCGATTGAAATAATACTTTTACTAATAAACCATTACCATAACAACCAATTTAATAAAATAACAGATAAAACAGCTGTTTGCTCTAATAGTCCCATTAACAGCTGATTACAAACTTTGAAGTAATTATTTGTGTTTCTAACTTTTAGGTTAGGTTTTTATTAAAGAGTAGACCTGAGCCTTGCTGGTTCCTTTAACCTTTGTTACAACTGCTGTTATAAAATATACAAAATAATTTGATTTGAACATTTAACGTTATTTACCATCTTAGCTTTGGGGTTATTATTAATCCTACACCTTTATTATAAAGAAAACATAGCATGATTATGTGTATAGAAGGTACCAACGGGGTTGGCGTGCGGAGCACGCGTGGGTTTCTCCTAGTCAGCCAATCAACTCAATCAAAGAACAGTATATTGGTAATAACAAAAACTTGAGCTTGTTTTGCCCCTCCTTTGCGTAACTCTTGACAAACCCTGCGCAGATGCGCGCGCAGTCACACAAAATGGCAATAAACGACTATATAGATTTACACGCAACCATCAAATCTTAGAACAGATGGACTTTTAGAAGCCAATATATACCTACAGAATATATATCTCTCGGCGTTTAGCTACGGTTGTCCGTGGCAGACCGCATGCGGCGTATCTTACACGATGAATGTCAAACGTTCCCCTTGTAAACACGACTTTTTATTCCCTTTAATACAGCCTTCTAAATCTCAACTTAAGTATCGCTTAATACGCTCTAACCTCGACACCTCGTTTATTAAACTATTCAAACAAAACGGTCGAGTTGTATTGTAAAAGAAATCATTTTTAAATGTATATTAAAATAATCCGCGGTATTTGTTTCAGTTTCTATTGGAAACAGGATTATTAGAAATTCGTTTTAATAAAGTTTTGTTTCATGATGTTTGTGTTGTTTAGAGGTTAGGTTATGACATTATAATGTATTATAAAGGACAGATTTTAGACTAAAGCAAGAAATAAATGTTTACGCCTATAACAATACATAATAATATAAGGGTCATACCAGGCTGATTCAGAACTATATATACGACAATGTCTCGGAAGCTCATTCTACAGCTAAAAGTAAGAAAAAAAAGTGCATCTATACATAGGCCCGAAAAAGCTTCGTTTTGCAGATATCCGCTATTTTTTTTTTTTTTTTACTAAATAATTCAATCAAGAGAAATTTTTGACTGATTGAGTTCAAACTTGGCATGAAGTTTAATCTAACAATGGTATATCTCAAGAGAAATAAGCGATTATATCCAATCATTCATGGCAAAATGGCGGCTGTTTGAAAATATCAAACCTAAATTAGTCAAAAACCGTACATTTTAACAAAAAAAGTCAAGATACCTTTTTTGTAGCCATTTTGATTCACTATCGGATGGTTTCATAGTCAAAACAATCGGATGAAAGACAATAGTTAAGTTATGTGTAATAATTGGTTTGTCCAACCTGGCATACTATACCAACACAGTAAACACAACAATATTGTAAGTACATTTGCCGTCATTATCTTTAACTTAGCTGTTATCTTTCGTCCGATTGTTTTGACAGTTACACCATCCGATAGGGAATCAAAGGGGCTATAAAAAAGGAATATGAATATTTTGGTTACAATGTACGGTTTATTAGTAATTTAGGTTCGACATTTTGAAACGCAGGATTATATATAATCGCTTATTTTTCTTGGGATATATCATTGTTAGCTTAAACTTCGTGCCAAATTTGAACTCAATCAGTCAAACATTTCTGCAGATATGAATTAGTTCGTACAAAAAACAAAATGGAGAACATCTGGAAAACGAAGCGTTTTCGGGCCTGTGTTTATGTGATCTTTTTTCTTATTTTTAGCTATAGCATGAGCTTCTGAGACATTGCCGCATAGTTCTGTATCACCCTGTATATTATTAATTCCAGTCTGGTTCCCAAACGAAACAAATTCGAGTTATTCGTTAAACCTTATCTCCTATAAAAACGAGTGTACGTCCGTTCGTATATACATGCATACGTACGTGAGTAACGATATAATATAACAGCTGATTATATGCTAGTAAAAATTTATTGATGTAAAATTTACAAAGTTATTAGTTCAAGAAACAAAAAATGTTCAGTAACGGAAGGAAAACTTTAGGCCCACATAAAAAGTAGTAAAAATTGTTTGTAATCTTTTTTCAAAATGTACAAAAGTTTGGTAATTTAGTTCTAAACAGAACTGTGTACAAATATATATCAATTTCAAATGTATTATTTTGATGTTAATACCAGTTTTTATGTTTCTACTACAAGACTGCTAACACAACTAGGCCTAATAGTAATTTATAGGAATATATGCTTTGCCCAAAAATGAAATATTATTGTAACAAAGTGCAGAGAATAATTTTATCTTTGAATTCTGTCGAACCATGACTGAATATATGGTGACCAAAATGGGGAGAAAGCTACCCGGGCCGCGCTCTGAGTGGACGAGGCGCTCCGGCACGGCGCCGCGTCGCGCCTCTCTACCGACCTAGTGGACGACCAGCTTAACAGCTACGGCGCTAATTTCGATTTGGCGGCAACCAACCTGGCTGACTATTCCATAAACGATGCGCTTCTTATAGGTTCTTTATTCATTGATGTAACCCACTAGGTAACAATGTCTTGGAACATCCTAAGTATTTCACATCCAAATGGAATAGAGAAATTTTACTTCAATCTTTATTTTTTACCTGCATCCTTCAACCGGCTTTGTATTTCTTTCTTCCATCCGCTATGAGTGAATCATAACCAAAAGTAATTATACCTTGTTCACCGAGAGTTTAAAGTGAAGCACCACCTTACAATGGCTGACGTTAGGGATTTGGGCCAATGAGGAAAACGAACATCACGTGTGGGACGGCCGACTCTGCGTATGATTCACAGTAGTTCTTAGTAAACAAGCATTCTCTTCACTAGCCCACCCTAACGTTCACGTTCGTCCCTGCGGTAGGTCCGCGTGTGACACAGTCTGCCCTGCCCATAAATATTGTAGGGGGAGGTGCTTCACTTTAAACACTCGGTGAACAAGGTATAGTGCTTAAATTTTTCTGTTTTTGCGTCTAAAAACCTTCTCGGTCATCATCACATGAAAATCACATGAAGTGATTGAAACCAGCTGCTCTGTTATAACCACTAGAAAAAAACCCTAAGCTTTAATAACTACATTTAGCAGCTCTCAAATTATTTTCAACACGAAGCAAGGAGCTTGACTACTCAAAACACCCGAAGAAAGAAAACTTTCAGTTTTACCACAGATTACTAAATACTCTACGGGTGTCGGGTATGTAAAACTGGAACAAGAAATCAATAACGCTTTTCTGTCAAAGCCAAGTTGAATGGCTACTTACATACAAGGCCGTAGCCAGGAGGAAAACTTTTCAGGGGGGGGGGTTCAGGACCGGGGATTTCAATTTAAACCCTTTTTTCATTGTGGAAGGGTCGTTTCATAACTGTTTTTCATAACTTTTTCATAAGTTTTTCATAACTGGTCGTTCATTTGGGAAGAGATTCAAGGAACATTTGCCGAAATCTAAACATACTTCAATAACATCTAATTTTGCTGCACACCTAATTGACTACGATCATAAATACACGGACTTACAAACCAACATGGAGGTGTTAAAATTTTGTGAAAAAAGTAAATACATGAGTGTATATGAAGAATTTGAGATATACAAGGCAGTAAAAATGGAACCGCATAATGTCCTAAATGACAAGTTATTGTTCAATTCCAACTTAATATTTGACACTGCAATGAAAGTACCAAATTACTTTATATAGGAGTGGGAATTATCATCGATGTTTGGAGGGGATCTTGACCTTAGTTCTGACTCCGCATCTGTGATGACCACATGGGACGGGTGTTCCAATTTGTGTTAAATGTGTACGTTATTTGTGTGTTTTTGTATTTGTGCTGTTATATGCTTGACAATTTTTTAATGTTAATGACGACCTCTTAGGAGTGATAATTTCACCTGATGATGGATGAGTGATATCGTCTGAAACCGCGGTAGTGTGTTTTTTCACATAAGTGGATCACTTGACGGACATAAAAGGTAATATTTTATTATTAATTTATTAAACCCTTTAAACACGTTCACTGCTAACAATGACTACATATCAATGTAGTCATTGCTGCTAAGGACGCACATGTGAGCTTGACACTAAACACTATGAGAAGCGGCCGACGCACAGTGCATTGCACGCCAACACCCCGTATTGGGAGTATTTTCAATACACAATGCATTGCTTGCTTATCACGCCAACACCCCGTATTGGGAGTATTTTCAATACACAATGCATTGCGTGCTTCGCATGCCAACCCCGTACAATGCATTTCCAACCCGCATATTGGAAGTATTTTTAGTGCTCAGAGTATTGCGTGCTTCGCTCACCAACCCCGTATTGGATGTATTTTCAGTACACTATACATTGCGTGTATTTTGTTGAACCTTCATAGTTTTCTTATTTAATAGATCATATCAAGCTCACAAGAGAGTAAGGCAGTAACCTACTGCATCCGTGTGTATTGTACATTGTAGTTTAATCAAGCAAATCTAAATATCAGTAGATCCTCAGTAGAGGCTGGATCCTCTGTCGTGTTGTCTATTTTATAATTTAATTTTCACTTTTTAAACCTAGAATTAATTGTTACTACTAAATTTTGGGAATTCGGGGGTTTTCCCCCCCCCCCCCCCCCCCGGCTACGGCCTTGCTTTTATACTACAAAGTTCTATTTTCCACACTCCCAACAATCATATTTCCGTCTCAGCACTGTCACATGACCCAATGGCGTTACCTGTAACGCAAACTACGGCCACTGTCACATTCTCCAACGCCATTCATTTTGTTTGTCTCAGTTGTAAACAGATTTACCCAGAGCTAGCTCCGCCCTACTCGCCGACACCAACAAAGATATAAACAAGGTTTTTAGTCCCGGTTGGCCGCTGATATTATGATGTTATTAGAGAGCCCCGAGGCGAGGGACCACCCGCGAGATCTCACCCGTACACTTGCGGACGCTGCAATCATCTTCTCACATACAGAAACGATTTAAAAACTTAATATTAGTTTAGGCAAAAAAAAGTGATCATGACATCCATGTTTAGGAACTAGCGTGGATAATTTGCCCCGAACCCTTCGGGGGGGGGGGGTTTTTTGGAGGAGCTATTACTGGAGGTCGGGTTTAACTTAGCCGAATTTTAGTTGTTATTCATTTGGATTAATCATATAGACATTATTTTTAGACTAACTGATTGAACTAATCTTATAATATAAGTCTAGTTTCTCGAACGAAGTTCCTTCGCTGGTAGCTGGAGTTAACAAAAAGAAAATGTAATGCGTAACAAAATAAACGGTACCAGAAACTGGCACATACCTTTTCGCAAACATACCGGTGTATTTAAATTACTAAGCAGATTCACTGTGACTTCATAATTGTGTTAAAGTAGGAGAGTAACTAATAAATTATTATTATTAGCTGAGAGAAAACTACTCAAACGATTTAGAACAAATTTGCACCAAACATGTCAATTAGACCTGTATAGATGCACAAAAAATTATTTTGAAAAATTTTGAAAAACAACACCCTTTTTGGCCAAAAAACCTCAAAAAATCAGTTATTATTATTATTAGCTAAACGAGAATTTTTAGAAAGATATGCGGGTTTTTTTGCATATGGTAGCGTACATAAAGAGCAACAAATAAGCCAATTTTTTATGAAAATCGTTAGAGCCGTTTTTTTATAAAAAAATAATAACTGATTTTTTTGCCAAAAAGGGGGTTGTTGTTCAAAAAGGGGGGTTGAATGTTGCCGTTAAGACAGGTAAAATAGACACAATAATTTTAGGTTAGACCTAGACGGATGAACCAACATTTTATGTTTATTGAAAGTATTTACAATGAATGGACATTAAACTGTGTTTACTACCTTAGCTTTGATGTTATAATTAATTCTACACTTTATTATAATAACATCAAAAGTATGGAAACAGTAAATATTTGTATAAAATCAATCTAATAATAAACGGCAATTTAAACTTGAAAGATTAAAATTATATGCTTATGTTGCCGTTAAGACTGGTAAAAGAATTGAAGAAATTGCGTGATGAACTTTGCTCCTGGCGGGGGTCCCACGACCCCACACATTTACTTTTTTATATCAAGGCAAAAAAATCACGTTTCGATTGTCAGTATTGAAAAAGCAAAAGTAACTCATAACTTCTATGATAGTAGAATATTTTGTTCACACGTCTGTTATTGCAGCAGAATTTGGTTGTTTTTTATGTTTTTATAACGTTTTAAAATATTAGTAAAAACATATGAGATACAAATTTATAAAACGTATTTTTAATAGCTTGTATATAATAATATGTAAAATCTATAAAGCGTTAATAAAAGATGTACAATATAAAATTGGGCAACATGGAAATAAAATCTGTTTAATTGAGAGTGTGACTTGCCTAGGATTCCGTACCGTCAGCCATCCCAAAACGCAAAACTAAACTAACATAACGCATTAACTCGTCACATAGTCCTACTCATAATAGACTAAACAATAAGAGGCCTGAATAAGTAATACATTGGTGGTGGGGATTACTGAAAGTAAAAGGCGGCTCCCAAACACAGTATTACCGTACATCACTGCCAAGACAGTAAACAGGTAAAGACTTGTAATGGGGCGTAAATATGCCGATGCAGTTTCTTTTAAATGAGCAAATCGCACACGTGCACTCTGGCCCATCCTTGTATCAGTACTGATTTGTTAGCTTTGTGTAGTTTTATTTATTTTTGAGATTGAAAGGGTTCGGCTCTGATAATACTGCCAAACAAAGCATTCGGCTCTGATACATTTCCAATCCAATTTCCAGTGGTGTTTTATTAATTCTGAATTATCAATGTAAAAAATTTAGCTATGAACAACCTATGATGAGTTCAATATTTCCCCAAATCATCAAGTTTAGCAATCATATTGTGCCCATTATAGTCCTAGGGCCCAGGCCTTTAAAATTTTATGATTTCCTAACTCTTGAGACTTCGTATATCTCTTATTTAAGTCGAGTCGGACAACATTTTTATTTGCAACAATTCTCGGTAGCGGGGCGTTTTCCTTTGAGAACCCGGCAAAGTCATTGATTTGATGCGGTAAAAAATATATAACCTAAACAATAATCTTTATTTTAATCGAAAGTTTGTTATATGTAGAAAACGAAAAACATTTTGTCGGACAAATATGATTGCTCATTTCTGCGCGTCCGACACCCCGAACATGAAAAAGTTATGGCATCAAAAAATTTAGTACCTAACTGCTGATTTTTTCAGAATCGTTTGTAAAATATATATATAACTAAGTGGTAACCTTGTCCGACAAAATTTTCGGGGCATACTTGTGTGTCGGACGCGCAGAAATAACCAATAATATTTGTCCGACAAAATGTTTTTCGTTTTCTACATAAAACAAACTTTCGATTAAAATAAAGATTGTTTAGGTTATACATTTTTTTACCGCATCAAATCAATGACTTTGACGGGTTCTCAAAGGAAAACGCCCCGCTACCGAGAATTGTTGCAAATAAAAATGTTGCAACTCCGACTCGACTTAAATAAGAGATATACGAAGTCTCAAGAGTTGGGCAATCATAACATTTTAAAGTCCTGGGCCCTAGGACTACATCTATTAGTATGATCTACATATCGGCTGATCGGATTTGCATGTGTAAAAATCGATTACACTTATCATTGACAACAGTTATTTCAGGTTTATATTCATTCTATAATCTATACAATCATAAAACCATTGAGAAAATTCCATTTCGGGACTAACATCTTACATATTATTTCTCAAAGGTGTTTTCTTTTTTTTTTTTTTTCTTCTTTTTTTTTTTGTCTCCAAGCGATATCTCTCTTATTTCTTCATCAAAATTATTTATTCAAGCATTGATTTAAAGCTTATGTTCCACGCTATTGACGAAACATAGACAAACAGCTTAAAATTCATGTTTTCGTTAAAAAAATCGATTAAAAAACTTTGTATTATAGTTCATTAACCTACAGTGACTAGACAGACAGTGCGGCCATACGGAAGCGGCTGCCATGTTTATCCTAAATATCTGCTCAGAAGTGTAATGTAAATAATAGTGTTGTATCTCTTTGTAATTATAAGAGAATTTACCTCTTCGTTTTTGGTTTTTTTTTTATATATATACAGGGAAAACATGCGATTTAATTGTTACAGATTGATATTTATATTGAAATTAAATAATAAAAATGCTTACTTCGTGCAAAAATATATAACAAATATAATACAAACAGATAAGAATTTAGGATAAACATGGCTGCCGACCAATAGGAAACAAGACCTCACTTGGCCGCACTGTACCCATCTAGTCACTGTATATTAACCTAATGAAAGGCGCCACCTATTAACAATCTGTTTAACTAACGCGACAGCTGTTAGTTAGATTGTTTACATTCTATAATATGTAAGTGTAATCTATCGCACAAATTGATCAAATTAAACCAACGTAAATAAATAAAACTAGCTGACCCGTGCCAAGCATTCGCATTCTAACTTGCTTAAATTCCACTTAATTAAAGTACACCATACTATACGATACTAAATATACAATTAATTAAAAATAGCAATGTAGTGGCGTAACGGCAGCTCTCCAGCTGGGTATTGTTAGGGGAAACTAGCCTAAAATGACATATCAGTATAAAATGACATAGTAGGTGTTTCGACTTACTGCCGTGTTCAGCGCCACTTTTGATGTTTATATGGTAAAACTATTCAAGCAAGAAAGATACTCTGTTAATGGCGGCAACGAGGCATTGTATTTACGCTTGAGACATAGCATTATTGAAAAGACGAGTTTGAAAATATTTCATTGTATCTATTTTAATGCGTATTTTACCTATATTAATAATACATTTTATTGATCCATTCATTAACTTTTGTTAATTAGGATTTGTAGAACAGTATGCACTTGTTTAAATAATTAAGGTTATAGTTTAGAAAGCGTGAAAAATCATTCAACCAGAACACCGCAAACAGGGTAAAATTACATACTATCCCTCGGGGTAAAATGACATAGTATGTCATTTTACCCCGATGATTTCATTCATTCCTCTGTGTTCTGAGACAGCCTGTTATATAGTGTATTGTTATAAAATATGATTATATTATGTACCGTACTGTATGTTAATTTTTTATAACCTAATAGTTACCTCTACATGATTATTGGAATTAATTAACCTAACTAATGTTAACCTCAGTAGCTGACCTGTCACCCCTTCCTATAGCAATGATAAATAATACAAAGAGAAAATTGAAAAAAGTCATGAAGCCGTTTTAACAAGTAGCCCATATTTTAAAAGAATTAAAAGAAAAAGCTGAGGAGAAAAAAAACTGGAGTTAAGAAAAACTGCAAGAAAAGTTCAGAAACGTCTACAATTTAAGAACGAAGACCTGTACGATGAAGACCTGTTAATTGATTATTCCAGCTGACACTTTTCTATTTTAATTTATATAAAATATATATTAAATCAACAAAATAAAGAAAATTTTCTGTTACAAACTGAATGGCAATTATTATTATTCATGGTAAAATGACATAGGAGTATGGAGTATGTCATTTTACACTTAGTTAAGGATAAAATGACATACTATCCAAATTTAAAGATTTGAAAAAAAACTATTCAGATTTGTTTAATATATCTTTCTAATCCATTAAATTATCATTTCTAGCCTCCAATGTATACTATTACTGAAAATTACAAAATTTCCATAACTAGAACAGATTTTAATTGATATTTAAAAAGTGGTATGTCATTTTAGGCCAGTCTCCCCTATCATCAGTGTTGCCAACGCCAGGAAAATATCCCTATAACTTACTTGATCTTAAATCACTGTTACTTTCGGATTCCTTATTTCTTTTTTTTTCTCTTTTTTTTCGTATAATTGTACTTTGTATATTTTTCCGGTGTAGCGGTTAAGGAAAGCTTTCAAATGATGCCTCATTCATGTAATTTGATGATGTATTAATTAAGTAATGGCGTACCGACAAAAAAATGACCTTGAGAAATAATATATGTGATAAACTTAATTTAATCAATGTATTAAATTAGGTAAGTAGGCCTACTCCTAACTTACGAAATATTCGCAAGGGTCAGCTAGTACTGTTTGTTATTTCAACAACACTATAGACCAATATGAGTTTCTAATGTTTATCCAATTGTTTTCGGACTTTTTTCATTCTGATTTTCGAACAAGGTGTTAGGTGTCGGTCGCAGCGCATTCGAACACGTACTGCGGTCAATCTGACCTAACCTCTTGGACACTGTAAATAACCGCTTCTCAAGAATCCTGTAATGTCTTCTTCCAACGGCAATTTGGCAAAAAAGGACAACCAGAAAATAGGATAGAAAGTCAAGAAGGGAATTGTATTACAGGAACAGCAATTAGAAAATATGATAGGTTAAAGTTAACTTTGGAATGTAAATTTAAATTATCCACGGGCAATCAAAAGTTAACGGCTCTGTCCTCTGCAATTACCTTCGCCAGTATGTCACGAAGATTGCTGTTTCAATCCACTTTGCGTGGAAATTGAAGTAAACGATGACCTAAGCGACTTACTATAATCGTTTCCATTCATGAGACTCGACCAGAGAATAAGTTAATTAATGCTTCATTTGAACAACGTACTAAAAGCTTGTTGCAGGCCAATCGCTTGTCGAATTCTTATTACAGTAAAACTCCAACTATCCTAATCGCTGATTATCCGAGTCGCTTTCAGAATTTCAGAGAGAAAAAACCGTACCAGGAACTTTCACATACTTTCTCACAAACATATTTAAATTTTTAAACAGATTCACTGTGACTTCATAATTGTAGGAGGGGGGGGAGAGGTGACTTTTTATTACAATTGGAGATTAACTAGTAAATATTATTATTATTATCTAGAGAGAAAACTATTCGATCAATTTCGAACAATATACCTACACCCTAATATACCTAATATACCTAGTATAATTTCGAACCTTTATACTACACGAAAAAAGGTTTTGAAAATTTTTGAAAAACAATCCCCATTATGGCCAAAAACCCCCCAAAAATCAGTTATTATTATTATTATTAACTAAACGAGAATTTTTAGAAAGATGCGATTTTTGCATATGGTAGGGTACATTAAAGGGTACAAATAAGCCAAATTTTATCAAAATCGTTAGAGCCGTTTTTTTATAAAAAAATAATAACTGATATTTTGGGGGTTTTTTTGCCAAAAAGGGGGTTGTTTTTCAAAAATTTTCAAAATCGTTTTTCTTGCATCTATACAGGCCTACTTGGCATGTCTGGTGCAAATTTGGTTGAAATCGATCGAATAGTTTTCGCTCTAGCTTTGTATACAGACATACATACATACATACAGACATACAGACAGACATTTTGTAAAACCACTTCTTGGACTCAAGGGTTCCCAAAACGGATATTTCCACAAAAATCTCAACATCGATTTTTTTTGCGATCACTATACTTTGTCTATACTATAGTGAGAAAGTAAAAATTAAGACGGGAACGTACTGCGATTTACAAAATAATGATTCTGTCTACGCGCTATATTGCACGTAGGCTTAAAATTGGCGTGCGAAGCACGCAAACGCTCTGTGTATTGAAAATACTCCCAATATGCGGTTTGGTGTGCGAAGCACGTAATGCACTACGAGTTGAAAATACTCCCAATATGGGGTTGGCGTGCAATGCACTGTGCGTCGGCCGCTTCTCATAGTGTTCAGTGTCAAGATCGCATATGCGTCCTTAGCACTGAACGTGTTAAAAGGGTTTAAATTCAAGTCCCCGGTTCTGAACAGACCCCCCCCCCCCCCCCCGGTAAAGTTATAATGGCTACGGCCTTGCATGAAATTAATTACTTTTATTATTTACACCATGATACTTTTCCTTTGGAGCAGAGTTCTACCATAGATCATGAATAATAAATAGATCTTGCATCCATACGGGGGTTGTGTGCCGGAAAAAAGGTGTTCGCGAAAATAGTACATGATCGCGCCGCGAGGTAGCGCTAGGGAGAAAGCATTGTAAGCATTGGTGTTTCCAACCAGCTTCCTTCGTTTCCCCAATAGATAGTGCCAAAAAAGTCGAATTTCCAGTGGAACAAAATATTGCATTGGATCGGATTTCTATTAGGTTATCCAAATACAATGGTTCTACTGAGGATGACCTTTTTAACCAAAAATGAAACAATTTTCTGTTATTACCGTCGTAATGTAGAATTTGTTTTTATCTGCGAGTTGCAGCAGAGCCTCAATCATAACCGTAAAGTTTCAAATAGGTTATGTCGCTAGAACATGACGCACTAAACTATTAAGACACATGATTCCGACAGATTGAATCTGTCACGGGAGAATGTGACGGACATGTTGATGTAATTGCCCTTACAGATGCGTGAAGATATGATTTGAGCTGCGCACTGATTGAGTCCTCTGCCTCCTTGAGCTAATATTATGACATCTGTCGCGTGTCCCGTCATCGCCATGACCGATTGCTTGCATCATCAATCTCTGTGAAGACAACCGCGTCACTTTGATTTTGTTCGGATAGACTGCGCAGAGACATTGCGCTAACTACATTTTATTACTTCCTGAGAGAACGATTCTCGGGTCTAAACCAGTTTAAAATGTGGTAAAAAAAATGTCGGTGACAAATTTTGAGGTTAGAATTTTTGAATCCCATGAAGCCTATTCCTTACCTACGAATTTATTAGCGAACACATTTTTAACCTCTTCATAAAGTAAACAAGAATCACGATGTATTTATTCTCGTATTGCTAATTTAGATAAAAGTTTTTAGGTTTCGATACATTAAAAAGAAAATCCTTAACTTGTTTTTCTGTCTATGTGACACAGTCAGTTATTCTCAAGAAAACTGATAAAGTTAACAAGCAAAATGTTGACATAGTTATAAATTACAGTCAACTAACTAGCCTATATTGCAATAATCAAACGAATAAACAATATTTTTCTGTTTTTTCATGGCTCAAGTTTTGATATCCAAAATGGGATATTGTCAAAATGGGACTTTATTTATAGTAGGCTATATAATATAGAATCTAGTTTATTGAATACTAGGGGAAACCACTGAGTGTTTCTCACGCCAACCCCATTGGAACCTTCTATACACATTATCGTGTTAAGTCTTCTTTATAATAAAGGTGTAGGATTAATAACAACCCGAAAACTAAGATGGTAAATAGGCCTAATGTTGAATGTTCAAATCAAATTATTTCCTATATTTTATAACAGCAGTTATAATATAGGTTAAAAGAACCGGCATTTCTCAGGTCTACACTTTAATACAAATCTATCCTAAAATTTAGAAATGCAAATAATTACTTCAAAGTTTGAAATCAGCTGTTAATGGAAATAGGCTATAGGAGCAAACCGCTGTTTTATCTGTTATTTTATTCAATTGGTTGCTATGGCATTAAATGTAAATACATGTGTTGGTTCATCAGTCTAGGCCTAACCAACAATATTATTAAATGTATATACAACTAGGGGAAACCCCTGCGTGCTCCGCACGCCAACCCCGTCGGAACCTTCTATACGCAAAATAGTGTTATGTTTTCTTTATAATAAAGGTGTAGGATTAATAATAACCCGAAAGCTAAGATGGTAAATAATGTGAAATGTTCAAATCAAATTAATATTTTATAGCAGCAGTTATAATATAGGTTAAAAGAACCGGCATGGCTCAGGTCTACACTTTAATAAAAATCTAACCTAAAAGTTAGAAATGCAAATAATTGCTTCAAAGTTTGAAATCAGCTGTTAATGGAAATATAGGAGCAAACAGCTGTTTTATATGTTCCTTTATTCAATTCGTTGGTATGGTAATACATGTAAATACATGTGTTGGTTCATCAGTCTAGGCCTAACCTATAAGAATTATTTCCGGCTAAATTTACAAATATTGAAATAAAACTAGTTTTTATCAAAATGAATTAAAAGCCTATGATACTCAGGGGTAGTGTAGCTTTTTATTAGTAAAACTATTTTTTCAATCGGTTCAGTAGTTCCAGAGATTACCCCCTACATACAAACAAACAATTTTACTTCTTTATAATATTAGTATAGATGCTACATAGAATATAATGAGTAGAATAGAATTTGTGGTATACAGTCGGCCTATATATAAAATACTATTTTAAATATATAGAATATAGTTTAAACAATACAGTAAAGAGTATATACTACATAGTTTACAGTATAAAGTATAAACTATATAGAATATATGTCTCTGGATTATTTATTAGGTATTTTCATTTGCAACTTTTCTTTTTCTTTCCTGTTTTAGTTTATCTTTAACAGTTTATTTAGCTATTGTAAAAAAAAGCAGTCAAGTGCGAGTAAAACTAACATTATAGGTGTTCCGCACCATAGGTTTTAAATTGCACTTAAAGTTTTAAATTTTGCTCATCCAAAGCTCGTTAAAGAATATATACGACAAATGAGAGGAACCCAAGTGTTCAGTTTTTTAATGTTACTAATAGTGTCAGCGATAAAATGATCGTTCTATACATAAAACAACAATATTTTTTAAACGGTACTAAACTAAAACGCCAGTATGTCAACTCTTCCAATCAGTTGATGGGAAGAGGATAAAGGAATTAATTATTACGCATTTTCATAGACAAAAAACCCTTTATTAAAAAAATCAGTAATTTATCAAATAACCTAAATAGACAGGTGACATTTTAAACAGTTGTTTTTAACAATAAACTACAAAATGACACTTTATAAGCAAAAAACATGTAGCGTCCTCTCAATTTACTAAATGGTTCAACAACTCGTTAGATTCGATGAAGCTCGTCATCCTCCTCCGCACCTTCAATATTTGGAAAAACAAAAACCTCTTGCGATCCTTTATAATTTCACGTGTAGCTAATTTTAAAGATGGCATTAGTCTTTTTTTAAATTGTACCTATAAACTCCTTTTACTTTCTCCACCCTATACGTAGTATATGGAGAAAGTATTGTTTTCGTCTAAATTTTCGAATTTGAATTTTTAGTGGAATTATCTGTGTTGGTGCTCCCTGAACCCAAAAATATTTTTAGTGGAATTATCTGTGTTGGTGCTCCCTGAACCCAAAAATATTTTTAGTGGAATTATTTGTTTTGGTGCTCTCTGAACCCAAAAAATTGTTTTGTTGGTGATGCCTGTCCGTGTGTCTGTTAGGATGTGTACAGAGCTGGAGACCCATACCAACGGTCCGATTTTGATTAAATTTGGTATGTAGGTGTAGTTGTGGAATATGTCCAGGAGTTTTTAAGGGGGTTTACCCTCCAAAAATGGCAAAAAACGAGAAAATCTGAATTTCTCAAAAACCGCTCTAATGATTTTGATCAAATTTGGCTTATTTGTAGCCCTTAGTGTACCCTACCATATGCAAAAAAAAAACGCATCTCTCTAAAAATTCTCGTTTAGGTAATAATAATAATAACTGATTTTTGGGGGGTTTTGGCAAAAAAGGGGTTGTTTTTCAAAACCTTTTTTTGTGCACCTATATATGCCTAATTGACATGTTTGGTGCAAATTTGTTCGAAATCGATAGAATAGTTTAAATAATAATAATAATATAATATGGATGTGTGTTACATGCATCTAATATTTTCCATGATAACATTTCCCTACTTTTGCAATTCTAAATAACCACCTCCTATGCTACTCGGAAGATATAAAGTTTCAACTGGGAGAAAGTTTGTATCTGGTAGGCTACCGTTTATTTAGCTTTGTTCTTTTTACTTTCTCACTATACTATGGTATATAGAGCAAGTATATTGGTCGCAATGAAAAAAAGTGTTGAGATTTTTGTGGAAATATCCGCTTTGGGACCCCCTGAGTTCAAAAACGTGGTTTTTACAAAATGTATGTCTGTCTGTAGGTCTGTATGTCTGTTTGTCTGTATGTACACAAAGCTAGAGAGAAAACTATTCGATCGATTTCGAACAAATTTGCACCAAACATGTCAATTAGGCCTCTATAGATGCACGAAAAAAAAAATCAACCCCCTTTCTGGCCAAAAAAACCTCCAAAAAATCAATTATTATTTTTTTTATAAAAAAAAACGACTCTAAAGATTTTTATTACAAATATGGCTTATTTGTAGCCCTCCCTATCATATGCAAAAAACGGCATTTTTCTAAAAATTCTCGTTTAGCTAATAATAAAAATAATAACTGATTTTTGGGGGTTATTTTTTTTAAAATTTCTAAACTTTTTTTCGTGCATCCATACAGGCCTAATTGACATGTTTGGTGCAAATTTGTTCCAAACCGATCGAATAGTTTTCTCTTTAACTAATAATAATAATATTTATTAGTTCCTCTCCTGCTTTAATGTACTATCCCCTCTCCTACTTTAATACAATTATGAAGTCACAGTTGGGGTTACATACGGGGGTTGGCGTGCGAAACACGCAATGCATTGTGTATTGAAAATACTCCCAATATGCAGGTTGGCGTGCGAAGCACGCAATGCACTGTGTATTGAAAATACTCCCAATACGTAGGCTGGCGTGCAATGCACTGTGCGTCGGCCGCTTCTCATAGTGTTCAGTGTCAAGCTCACATGTGCGTCCTTAGCAATAAACGTGTTAATAATAACAATAAACAAAACCACAACGAAACCATTTTATTTTACTTACACATTAGGCTGCATTTGACTGTGTCCGAAGTTACGTGCCTATTTACATTTTTGTAAAAAGATAATATTTGTTTTGCAAACATTAAAAACGTGACAGTTCTTCTTACCAAACATAATAGACCAAAGAAAAAATGTATTAGCATTCTCTAGAACTTGCCAAAAATGCCCTGTCCACTTAAAGTTATTCAGTCAAAATAAATTACCTGTGTTTTTTTAGTAACAATCAAAGTATATAATTTTTTCAATGAACTATCCCAGAATGTTTATTTTTCCTGCAGTTTAAGTATTAGCTACCAATATATCAATTCATACCACTTTTTTTTAGCAATATTAGAAAATATCAGGTTATCCAACCATAAAAAGTGAAAAGTCCCAAATTGTCCCAAATTAGGCTACTGTCCCAAGAATGGGTACTTGACGGTACAATATCCTGTAGAGAACTAGCCTATTGTTGTAAATTCGATACTATAAAATTCATTAGAAAATTGTCTGTAAATAATTCAAACCTACAATACGTTCTCTCTTTCACTTAAAACCTTGAACATTTGTAGAAAATGTAAATAAGAATCATTGATACGTCAGCGACAGACTTTGTTTACAAATTGATTCACTGAACCTGTCATCACTTCAAGTGTATGAGGATTGCCCGTGGGAACGGCCGTTTAGGCCTAGACCTACATTCAGCTTTACTAGGGCTTGTCAGACGATGGTGATCTCTCAGGTTTTTCGCTTAGATCAATACTAGGTTGAATAATAAAAACCAAGGCAGTAGCCAGAGAAAAATTTTCGGGGGAGGGGATTTGGTTAGAACCGGGGTTTTGAATCTAAACCCTTTTAACACGTTCACTGCTAAGGACGCACATATGAGCTTGACACTGAACACTATGACAAGCGGCCGACGAACAGTGCATTGCACGCCAACACCCGTATTTTGAGTATTTTCAATACACAATGAATTGCGTGCTTCGCACGCCTACCTCCATATTGGGAGAATTTTCAATACACAGAGCATTGCATGCTTCGCACGCCAACCCCCGTATTGGGAATGTTTTCAATACACAATGCATTGCTTGTTTTGTTAGAGTAAAGTATTTTTGTTGAACCTTCATTGTTTTCTTATTTAATAGATCAGACCACAAGAGAGTAAGGCTGTAAAATACTGCATCCTTGTGTATTGTACTTTGTAGTTTAATCAAGCAAATCCAAAATATCAGTATGCATGCAATTCACAATTATGTAAAATACAGTATGTTGTTGGATCCTGTGTTGTGTTGTCTATTTTATAATTTAATGTGCACTGTTTAAACCTAGTATTAGTTTTTACTACTAAATTTCGGGATTTCGGGGGGAATTTGACCCCCCCCCCCCCCCCGGCTACGGCCTTGATAAAAACGATTCTTAGACAAATTAAAAAGTAGCCTACAAAGAAAAGATTTCCAGAATATTGTAAGTTAAATCTCAGCTAGTTATTTGGTTAGCTGAACTATAACTTTTTTCTTTTAGGTGGTTAGTCAAGTTTCTGAACAAATGTAACTGTAATTACAAGAAACATTTTGACAGCGAAGATTCGACCACAGAAACTCAAACCAAATTGATTTATCTTTTCAATCTACAGAGGATAAGTTTTTCTATTGCTTTTATCAATTTATAAAAACTAGGCTACTCTGTGGATAGTCTACATTTTTTGAACCAATACAATTCAAGCAACTACAAAATAAATAAACTACAGTTAGGCCTATATTTAATTTGATTGGCATGTAGTTTATTCGGAAAAGAAGTAGGATATGTTTCCCAACACTTCCAAAAGACCTAAAGATTTGTGTCCGCCTATAGCAGGCCTACTTTGGTAGCCTACCTTTGTCTTGCAATTTATAAAAAAACCTTAGAAACAAACATGATTTTCCCGAGGTATAAGTTCAAAAGACAACTAAAATTAATACATAATTTTAGTTAGTTTTATTTATAGTATTACAATTTTAGGCCTACAAGTTGAATAAAAAATAATCAAGTAAATCAAAATTTAATAAAGGTAAATTCCATTTAGCCTATATAGGTTTAATGCATTATTTGAATTATGTTTTTGCATACCTATATCTGAAAAATAGTAAAAACTCGAAGTAATTTTGAATGTAATTTGTTGTCTTACATATATAAGTAAGATATATAAGTAACATATATATATAAGAATATATAAGTAATCTTTTATCTATTGTTTGTCATCTAGCACCAAACACCAAACAAGTACTGCCGCGCTACCTATGAGTAAAAGTTTTAAACTATTTCGAGTATAACTGAGTATTGGCAACAAACAGAAAGTTGTTATTGTATTATACCCTTAATATCAGCGAAGCATGTACAGTAATTAGCATTATTATAGCATATTATAAGCAAAGGTGCATTAGTTTGCATTACACAATTTAAGCACTTCATACAAATTATACTATACAATTAATAATACAACTAAGCTAGAGTTTTACACTAATTAACAAGTTAACTTTATTGTATAAAACGCATCAAAGGAGAGCCTATAATAAAAATAATGTGTAGGCTACAACATAAATGAAATATTTATGAATATAAGTATAAACTAGATCGTCCAGGATTTTAAGGTTGAATATTTGAAACAGTGAATGAAAATTAATGAGCAAACAATTAAAAAAAATCGATTTCCGTAAACTACATCGATTTTAATGAAAAATGTTAATTAATTGTCAGAACTAATTATGTGGTTAAATAGGCTTCCTGCTAAAAGTGATTCGTATTATTGTATTCTAATCTTAGTTTAAGCTTGCGAAGTTTATTTAGTAATAATAAGTATCAATACGTACCTTTTTATTGGAAAAGCGTCACTTTCTATTCCTTATTTGGTGATCTTTATTGGATTACTAGTTTCGATCTCTTGACCATATCATTTTCAAATCTGATCCGCACGCCAACCCCGTTGGGACCTTCTATACACACAATCGTGTTATGTTTTCTTTATAATAAAAATGTAGGATTAATAATAACCCCAAAGCTAAGATGGTAAATAATGTGAAATGTTCAAATCAAATTGTTTCGTATATTTTATAACAGCAGTTATGATAAAGTTTAAAAGTACTAGCAAGGCTCAGGTCTACACTTTAATAAAAACCTAAACTAAAAGTTAGAAATACAAATAATTGCTTCATAGTTTGAAATCAGCTTTTGATGGAAATATTAGAGAAAACAGCTGTTTTATCTGTTATTTTATTCTATTGGTTGCTATAGTAATAAATGTAAATACATGTGTTGGTGCATCAGTGTATGCCTAACCTAAGATTTTTTTCCGACTAAATTTACAAACATTGAAAAAAAAATTTTTATCAAAATGAATTAGAGCCTATGTTACTCAGGGATGGTGTAGGTTTTTATTAGTAAAACTATTTTTTTCAAACGGTTCAGTAGTTCCAGAGATTAGCCCCTACATACAAAAAAACAAATTTTACCTCTTTATAATATTATATTTTACTTCGGCTCGCATTAGAATGCCGAAGTATTGAAATCATGCAATGATTTTGTGTGTGTCTGTTCGGCTTCGCCTCGTTCGTTAAACTTGAGCTCGTATCGAAAAGCGTCACTTTCGGTCCTAGTAAGTGATGAAATATACTATTTAATCGTGTTTTAATAACGGCTATTACAGCAGATACTGTACAGACTAAATTTAACTACAACAAATATTTAAAAAAAAAGGCCTGAATCATAATAATATAATTTCACTAATGCTTCATCTTCATTTGTGCCTGCCTGAACGTAACTGTGTCCCACGAAGTTAAGCAGCAAACAACACAAAACAACTTTCAAATATAAATTCTACTGACTTATATCTTTGTGCTTAGTCAGAAATAAATGCAGTTCATTGCATTTTATAATTATTAACACATAAATAAATTTAAAAACCTCTGTTATACATGTTACTGTTAATACAGCAATGTTATTTATTTATAAAAAAATCACAAACATAAAAATATGTTCCTTATTTAATGTTTTTAAATGTTCAATCACACTCACAATTTTCAATTACCATAGGTCTAGATTTTTTTTACAAAACACATTTTCAACATCAATTTCTTTCTCTTTAAAGATATTGGCTAAGGTTAGGCCGTTGAGTCGGGAATCATCCATAGTGCTCCTCAGGTACGTCTTCAAACTTCTTCAAACTGAAAAGCTCCTCTCTGCAGTTGGTTACTGGCTCATAGCTCCAATAAAATGGTTAATTTATTTGAATTCGAATTAGGACTAAAACCTAATTTTATAATACCGGTACATAACAATTATTAATCACTTCGGCTCGTATTAGAATGCCGAAGTATTGAAATCATGCAATGATTTTGTGAGTGTCTGTTTTTCTGTAAACACGATAAAAGCACTCGCAGACGTCGTAGAAAACTTCTGGTGGTACCGAAATCTTCGTAATTTTATTGCGGAGAGTTGAAAAACTTTTTAGCTTTATAGTTTGAGTCGTAACGCGTCGGGTTAAATTTTTGAATATATTGGGTCAAAATTACGAAAATACAGTATGGGGTTTTATATGTTTTTGGGTACGAAAAAACCATTTTGAGAGTTAAAAAGTCGTAGCCGGGATCACTTATTAAAAAACAAAATGTAACAAATAAAAAGTAATTTTTTACTTTAATTTTCTTTCAATTCGTGTTTTCTGTCCGGACGAGCCGAAGTCTCGAAAAAGTGTTCCATCTTTTCACTAGTATTATATTAACAATTTGAATTAATTGTATTGTTTTAATTTTTCCAGGCAGTTGCAAACAAGATGCAGGTGCGTTGCAAATGCCACGGGATGTCCGGCAGTTGTGAGCTGAAGACCTGCTGGAAAGCAGCTCCCGACTTCAGGGTGGTCGGGGCGTCGTTGAAAGACCGCTTCAGATCCGCCGTCATGGTCGACCAGTCGAACGGAAACGATTCTCCGTTTCTGTTCCACCGTCGGCGGAGACCTCGACTGAGAGCCAAGAAGAAAAAGCCAAAGAAAAGAAAACCGAGAGATCTAGCTATGGATCTATTGTACTATCAGAAGTCTCCGAATTTCTGCGAGAGAGATCCTTCCGTAGACGTACCCGGGACCATAGGCAGACAGTGCAACAGGACGAGTAGAGGGGTGGACAGCTGCAGCTCCCTGTGCTGCGGAAGAGGGTATAATATCATCAGACAAAGAAGGACGGATAGGTGTCACTGTCGCTTCCATTGGTGTTGTTATGTCATTTGCCAAAACTGTACTATCGAAGAGTGGATCACTGTTTGTAAATAAATATAACTAACTATTAGAATAATATTTATTTTGAAACCCCGACAAAAATTACAGGGAAATAACCAAATACTAACTGCAAAACTATGCCTAGCCTACTTGACAAGTAGCCTAACTAGATACAATGGTATATTACTAATTGCTGAATAATGGATATTTTGATTTTTGTATTGTGTTTGATTCATGACACTTATCATCCAAATCGAAAATCGTAACAGTAAACATAAAAGAAATAAAAAGATATATAATTATAACATTACCTTGCATTTGCGATCTAGGCGTCCTGTATATTGACGACCGCGGCCATTTAAGAGTTTTCTAAAATTACACATACATTTAAACGCACATATAAGGCCGTAGCCAGGAAAACTTTGGGGGGGGGGGGGTCTGGTCAGATACGGGGTTTTGAATCTAAACCCTTTTAACACGTTCACTGCTAAGGACGCATATGTGAGCTTGACACTGAACACTATGACAAGCGGCCGACGCACAGAGCATTGCACTACAACCAACGGATTAGGGGAATTTTCAATACTCAATGCATTGCGTGCTTCGCACGCCAACCACCGTATTGGGATGATTTTCAATACACAGAGTATTGCGTGCTTCGCACTCCAACCCCTGTATTCGGAGGATTTTCAATACACAATGCATTGCGTGCTTCGCACGCCAACACCCGTATTAGGGGAATTTTCAATACTCAATGCATTGCGTGCTTCGCACGCCAACCCCCGTCTTGGGAGAAGTTTTAATACACAATGCATATCATGTTTCGCACGCCAACTCCCGTATTGGAAGAATTTTCAACACACAAAGCACTGCGTGCTTCGCACGCCAACCCCCGTATTGGGAGAATTTTAAATACACAGAGCATTGCGTGCTTCACACGCCAACCCCCGTATTGGGAGTATTTTCAATACACAACGCATTACGTGCTTCGCATGCCTACCTCCGTATTTTGAGAATTTTCAATACACAGAGCATTGCGTGCTTCGCACGCCAACCCCCGTATTGGGAGTATTTTCAATACACAATGCATTGCTTGTTTTGTTAGAGTAAAGTATTTTGGTTGAACCTTCATAGTTTTCTTATTTAATAGATCAGACCACAAGATAGTAAGGCTGTAACCTACTGCATCCATGTGTATTGTACTTTGTAGTTTAATCAAGTAAATCTAAATATCAGTATGCATGCAATGCACAATGGTGTAAAATACAGTATGTTGTTGGATCTTCTGTTGTATTGTTTATTTTATAATTTAATTTGTACTTTTTAAACCTAGTATTAATTTTTACTACTAAATTTCGGGATTTCGGGGGAGTTTTGACCCCCTAAACCATCTCCCCTGGCTACGGTCTTGCGCACATACACATTACACTTCATTAAATTTGAATGAATTTATATGGCTTGTCAGTTGATTTTCGAATCGATAAAAGTGGATGCATCCTTTCACGTCCGGTCGAGATCTAATATACAGGACGTGGAATTTAATTTTGTAATTGTTAAATTCGTCATTGTGATCAAGAAGTAGGATTCATAATGAAAAAAATAAAAATATCCATGGAGAAAAATATTAGCAATAACTAAAAAATATATTACGTTTTTTTGGTTCAGCACAAAATATAATTCCAACTTGTATTTTGTTATTTACAAATAATGTTATCGAATCTAAACTTGAATGTAAAAAATGTCCATTTAGCTTTTACCTATTTAAAGTTTATAATTTTGTCGTGTCGGCTATGTAGTTTTATATTAACTGCCGAATGTATTTAAAACTGTTTTGTTTTAGGAGTTTTATTCAGCCAACACGTTACTAAATTGTATAGATGTACTCATCCCAAATGAAATACAACACAAAGATTGTATACACGAAACATCAGTAGGAGTGTAGCTGAATAGCTTAATTTGCTGACAATTTGTGTTATTATTTTTCACATTTTACGAAATATTTTAATGAAATTTGTAAACCCGATTTTTAAATTGATAACTTTAAAATCTGAATTTTATCTTTTCTTAATCTCTACGGAACACTTAGTAATAAGCAAATTAATTTAATAAAGAACGTCTGAGTTTTCTCTGGCAGAGCACGGAAATCTAACCAATACATTTTCAAACACTTTTTCCGCTCTAGAAGCAGATAATCTATAACATTTATTTCACCAAAATCTCGCTAAAAATGCAAATTCTGTCTTAATTATGTCCACTTTCTCTTGTTTTAAATCCTTTTTTTTAGAAAACACCGAATTCTTAACTTTTTATAATATCAACAATTAGTTACGAAAAAATGTTTAACTATATAACAAAAACAATTGTCAAGAACTTTTATAATTTGTTATTTTAAAACACAACAACAGCGCAAAACTAATAAATTTTACAAACTATTAAATGAATATTATTGGTAGTAATTCATCAAATGAAATTTACTTTTCAAATGTAACACAACAACGTTATAACAACTCTAATAAGTTTTACAAGTTTCCAAACAAACCAGACGTATTTTACTTGTCATTGGACTGAGGTTAGTCCAAACCTAATTATGTAAAAACGAGTTGAATCTAGGCCTACATACGTTCTTTCATAATGCAATCTAGAACCGAGATGTCGGACAACTGTGTGAAACCTTGAACACTGATTTATTGTATCACTAAATGCATAACCTCAAAAAACCGAACTAAATTACAACAATATTGCTGAGCTCAGGAAATATCACATTAATTAAATTTTAAGATATTACAAAACAATATTCTACTATGTATGTCTGATAGAGTTAAACAATTAACTTATTATTTAATGTTTAAGTGATTTAGTTTAAGTTATTTATTGCCTATAGTTTAGGTTTATTGTATTTAATATTTGGACAATAAAACAACTAAAGCGTACATAAGTATTTTATTAAAGTAGAACCTAACAAAAACCACATTTTCATTTGCTAATTCATAGCTTGCATCAAGGCATTTAGGGGCAAAAGACGATTGTTTGGCTCGTTTATCAATTAATTGTCTTCATAGTTTAGAGCTAAAACAAATCAAATATTAAGGCGAAGAGGTGAATACTGAATAGTGTCACATTACGAAAGAACATGCTTTATCGTATCGATATATAATTTGAAATTGTCTATACAAAACTTAAATATAGTATAATTTTTACATTTGTTTTGAATATTTACAATACTAACAAATTTGTGTTTCATGGGAACCTTTTTGAAATGTAATTTTCATTTAAAAAATTTGTTAAGATTCGAATACAAATTTAGTAAATAAATGGAATACCTAAAAGAATTTAAATTATCCACGCAATAAAGTAGGCCTGCAGGAATATTTTGTGGCACACAGTAATGAGTACCTTTAAAGAAACAAAAAGGGAAGAAAATCTCTCTTAATTAGTTAAATATTTCTTTTATTCGTCAATTCCATTAAATCATTATCTAACAAATTAAATAAAAAATTACATAATTTAAAATCACTGATTTAAGTAGGCCTGTGTTTAAAAAGTATGATATCTTGTTTTGTTTTCCAAAATCTATTTCAGATATTTTAGTAAAATGTTAAATTATAGCTGTCACCAGCCACCATCTTGAATTTCAACTCCCATAACATCAATGTTAAATAGGTAATAAGATTACTGTCAGAGTAATAATGATCAGAAAATTATTCTGAATTTTATAGGTTAGGACAGTCCGAATGTGGATATATTTTAATAATTTTTTTTTTTTTAACTAAATTTGTCCTTTGATTTAACTCAAAATCAAAGTTAGCTATTTGTTTCCTTATTTAATAATGCAAATATCAAAAATGTAAAAAGATCACCACAGTCGAAGTTTAATTACCTTTCAAATAATAATTTTGAATAATTTAGGACGAAAAAATCCACGTTATTGTAGAAGCATGTGCGCACCGAATTTATGTTCCTACTGGATACAGTGACTAGATAGAAACAGTGTGGCCATATGAAAGTGGCCGCCATGTTTTTCCTAAAAGTAATGTCATCTGCTCAGAATTATAATGTAAAGATTAGTGTTTTGTATCTCTTTGTAATTATAAGAGAAATGACTGCTTTGTTTTTTTTTTATAAAGGGAAAACAAGCGATTTAATTGTTACAGTTTGATATTTATATTGAAATTAAATAATAAAAACTGTGTTTCTTCTTAAAAAGTGTATTCTGTTTTTTCGAGCAAAAAATTTAACAAATATAATAAAAACAGATAAGAATTTGAGATAAACATGGCTGCCGCCCAATGTGAAACAAGACCTCACTTGGCCACACTGTCTTTATCTAGTCACTGTACTACTCGAGTGTTTAGCCTGCACTCTGATGGTTATTACTGTATCACATCAAGTTGTTGCTCGCGGAGGAATACTAGAAACATAATATATCCGTTAATGTTCAATGTGTGAGAGAAAGCTGTGTTTAATAACACAAACGTTGTCACCCATGGACCTTCAGTACGTTTACAGTCAGGGTTACGTCTGTAACCCTCTAATTTCAGCATTTATGAAGCTGTCCTATATTTGCTAGCGGAAGAATGAAAAACTAACAAACTCAATGCTTGTAGTGTACAGCTCTGCCACTTGGAAAGCTGCGGTCAACTCAGAAATATTTGTTCACTCCTGCCAAAAATTAAATTAAGTTTTGTTAACTTTAATTACCATCTTGCCTACCTCCATACCCTTAGACACGTTTATGATACGAATGCAGAGAAGAGGGGATGCGATATGTTATTTTTTAGGAGGCATGATAGAAAAACGTCTCTTTTTTTATTTTTTTCCGTTTTGATGATCTCTGTAGTTTTTGTTTTTTTGCCTGGCAGAAAAAATCAGATTTCTTTGCAGACTACAGGGGGAGATGTATAAGATTTTTGTAAGAAATGTTTATTCCCCGTACTGCTGCAAGTTTTGCTTCACTACTTTTCCCTCCCTTGTCCTAGTCCGCAGAGAGCAGGAATAGATTACTCCATTACTGGTCTATCGACTAAGATACCAGAAGAAGGAAGAACAGAGATAGAAGGAACACAATATTTAAAAAAAAAGAGCTACAAACTGACTATCTTTATCATTCAAGGCTTTGACTGTTTTGGTCATCACAATTCGCACAAGTGACGCAGAGGAAGCCAATGATTTGCCTTCAAATATTTGCATTGAGGCTTTGTTCAATCTTTTGGTGACATTGAAGGATATTTTGTCCTTAACTATAATAGTAAGAACTACTTTCGCCTCCTCTAAAATTTTTCGCAGTTAAGGTGAACAATATAATCGCTTATACAAAATTATTATTGGCGTCATCTTTGAAAAGCTCACTATTATTTCCTTTTGTAAAAAATTGTAACGTAAGGCCTCACGAAATCCGATGCCTTGACACGATCTTCTGGTGTGCCGAAGGGATGATGTAGGTTTTCCCCCGCTTTCATTTCACGTTATGTGAGTGACTTCGATAACCCGACACTACTGTAACGTAGAATCAGATTTCCTTCTTCCTGACCGACTAACGAAGTGACTGGCTTCTGAGTAGAGGCCGCATATAAGTCTCTAAAGAGCAAACTCACATCAGCCTTACCAAACTTCAGGTTCAGAACTCTCAATACGCTACGGATCTGCACAATCGAAACTCATTATTGAAGGTAAATGTTGTTATTACAGTAGTTGTAAAGCATGTAGATAAAGTGTTTAAATTCATGTATGTAGTTGTCAGAGTGAATTGTGTATGTGGTGTGTCTATTCGGTGATGTTTGACTATGTACCTCGAGGGACGTCCACCCCGACTTAATGGGACGTGCAGCCAGTCTGCACATCGCGCAAATGATTAGGGGAGAGCGGGGTAATACCGTGCAGTGGGGGTAATACCGTGCAGCGGAGCAATACCGTGCACCACGTTTTTAAATCCCCTAGTTATGAGCGCTGGGGTGTTAAAATAAAATGTTTTGCTAAATTTTCAATATTTGTTTTATTTTCACTCTATCTTTTCCATTAACAGTGCTGCACGGTATTACCCCAGCCCTCGGGGCAATACCGTGCAGAGGCGCAATACCGTGCAGAGGGGTAATACCATGCAGCGGGGCAATACCGTGCATCGAGGTAATACCGTGCAGTGGGGTAACCATGCAGCGGGGCAATACCGTACAGCGGGGCAATACCGTGCACCGTGTTTTTAAATTCCCTAGAGGGAGTAATGAGCGCTGGGATGTTAAAATAAAATGTATTGCTAAATTTTGAATATTTGTTTTATTTTCGCTCATTCTTTGCCGTTAAAAATGTTGCACGGTATTACCCCAGCTCTCGGGGCAATACCATGCAGAAGGGTAATACCATGCAACGGGGCAATACATGCAGCGGGGTAATACCGTGCAGCGGGGCAATATCGTGCAGCGAGGTAATACCGTGCAGAGGGGTAATACCGTGCAGAGGGGGTAATACCGTGCACCGAGTTTTTAAATTCCCTAGAGCTAGTAATGAGCGCTGGGGTGTTAAAATAAAATGTGTTGCTAAATTTTGAATATTTGTTTTATTTTCACTCTATCTTTGCCGCTAACAGTGCCCTTGGAGCAATACCGGTCAATTTAACATTTTTATAAAATGAGTTTAACAATCCAAACGGTTAGATATTTCAAATGTGGAGCCAAGAATTTGTATAAAATTACATTTTTCACAAAATGAGATGATTTCCTGCTTTACTTGAGGTTCCTAATTAATTATAAAAAATTAAAACGCTTAAGTGCACGGTATTGCCCTACTCTCCCCTAAACTTTTATACATGTGTGTACATTTTTCCACTCTTTTATGCCAGTTTTGTGGATTTTCAGTTGTTGCAGATGTTAAAATGATTTACTTTTTAAGTGCATTTAAAAGGGTCTTATTTATTTGAAAAATTAGTCGTTTTTATTAGACATTTTCATGATAACTACCACTATGAAATTGTGCTTCTGCAAAGAAATAAAATAATAGTACGACATAGGGTAGATCAAGGTTAGATTTTATATGATACTACGTAAAATACCGTGGATTATCAACCTTATATCACGTACTAAAGATTAGCTCTGCATTTCCAATATACAAATTTAAAAAATCTTGTACATAATATAGGTACATCATATGATATGCATCATATATATATGCATGGTACTGCTAACGTGTAAAATATCCTAGCCTAATTGAATGATAGCTGTTTTAAGTAGATTAGAAAATATGCACATGTGCATGAATTTACAGTAGACTCGTGTGTTTCAAGTGAAGTAAATTCTTTTAAAAGAAAGATTGAACGCGTCGAATGAACGTGTAAATAGACAAATTGCATTAAGAAGCCTTTTGGGTTTGCTAGCTGCTACAGTTGGAAGGTTTCATCCACCTTAGCGACAATCTTCGGTAGAAGAAAACTTAGTGCATCAGTTGCCAACTTCCTGGCTGTCCACTCAGGTGAGTGTTTATCGTTTTTTGAAATTGTATATTATACGCTCTTTGATATGAAATGATCTAGTGTTATAACGCGGAAAGAGGATGAACTTTGACAAATATTACTTGACATTGATAACATCTAGGCCTTTTTCTTCGTTCGACTCCGTAGATAGATGTTTGTTATTTGTGTTGATTTATTTATAATGAATCATAGACCTGTAATGATTGTAATATAACAAAATGGAATCATCAGGACGAAGCACATATGTACATGTAGAACATAAGAACAAATACACAATTTAAGTAGGGTAAAATATTTGTATTGTTCTGTTTTAAAATTCCAAGACTAGGGTAAAAAAATTTAAATAGCAAACTTATAACCCTTTAATCAGTTTGAGTACAATGTTCTGCCAATCCTTGCGTAACCCTTTTATTTGAGTTCGTCGACGCGTTTCGGAGTCCCTTCATTCTCGAGACCCACTTCAGTAAGTACTGGATTCATCCGTTTGGGATTCGCCTTTACAGTATATAAAGACGAATATATATAAAGACAGTATATATAAACGGAGAATCCAGTACTGAAAGTAGGTCAATGGATACTCAAATAAAACGGATACACTAGCATTGGCAGAAAATTGCACTCAAACTGACTATAAGGATCCTGGCAGATATAATTTGTATAATAATTATAACCCTTTGCCGAAGTGTTGGAAATACGTGCTCCCGATGAACTACGGATTGAAACCAATTCAATCATACAATTTTTTTGCAAAACTATTAAACTAATTCAGCTATAAATATTTTTTATGAAATATGTGTCTCGCAACTACAAAAGGTAATAAAAACTTCCAAAATGTGTATCATAGGGAAACAAATAATATTAATATAAAATTACCCACTTAGGATTTCCCAATTTTTTTATTTATTTTGTTTTATTTTGCACTTTTGGATATAAAATGTTAACACTTTGTATTCGTTTATTTTTTCCCTACGGCGTTCAAAAATGTGTAAACTATTTTTTAACAGACTTCAAAAAAAGGAGGAGGCTCTCATTCGCATTCGACCCGTTTCTATGTTTTTGGTTTATGTTTGTAAAGCGATTACTCCGAAACTACTAAACCGATTTCGATGATTCTTTTTTCAAAATGGATCATTCCCGATAGTCTCATTCCAGTTTTTGTAATTATTTGCCCAGTATGTAGACAGTAATCAATTTGTTTATATTTGTCCAGCGATTATTCCGAAACTACTGGACCGATTTAGATTATTCATTTTTCAAATGACAGAGGATTATCCCCCGGTGGTCCCATTCCAGTTTTGTAACTGGCCCAGTATGTGACCAGTAATACACATTTTTATGTTTGCCCCACTTTTCCGAAATAAAATTTTTTGTTAACAAACTGTTGATCGCACTAAAAAGCAAAAGCATAAATAATTTTTCAAAACAAAAAAAAACCTGCTTTGAAAAAAGCTGTTT
>JAGFPH010000812.1:301858-321965 GCA_018207615.1 Philaenus spumarius
TATTAACAACCCCTGTAAAACAATTTTTATTGTAATACTTTCCTGAAATAGAAGTACTTTTTTTGTAAGCTAGAGAAGTGAAAATTTTGCACTTATTAATTTTTAAGTGTTTTATAGGAAATAAAATAAATAATAACACACCCAATTTAAACAGTCACGTCTAATGGGTGAACTGAGGGGGTACAACCACTTTACAATAAAAATAAATTGTTATACTTCCCATGATTGACACCTTTGTTTCATAAATGGTAAGCTGTTTGCGTTTGCTTCACCACGGGGGCGAGCAGGGAGCGGAGCCCTCTAGTTTTTTTTATAAATTAGTACACACTTTTTCTATTCTTCTCCATTTTTCAATAATTTTATTTTAACACACATTCGGTGTTTTTGGTTAGAAAATACAAATTTGTATTCTTTAATGTTTTTTACTAGACTTTTAAAAATATATACAATTTTTCTTTCAAACTGGTTTAGTTTTTTTGAATAAAAAGTCTTAAAACTATGCATTCCACTAAAAAACAATAAAAACACCTATATGGCGGTTTTTGTCATATTGAAACCGTCTACATTTTATATTTTGGCAAATTTAAAAGCATGTAAAATAGACTATATATTAAAACTTTTCTGTAGCCTTGGTCAACAGTAAAAAATTATAGCCTATGTTCACCTATGTATATTATACCATAAATACATATACATTTATCTTAAAATACATTTTTCTTTTAGCCAATGCTACGGTAATACATTTATCTCTCCATATCACTGTAGCCTTTTGAAAATAAGTATTATATTTATTTCATGTATTTGTAACAATGGAATAACATAGGTCTATTTAACAATATATGTAGATACAAATAGAACTATTTGACACCATAGTTAAGGCACAATGTAAAATAATAATTTACAAATAAGATTATAGATGGAAAATGTACTTTAATCCCTCGACTAAAGCCACACCTAATGTTTGTCAAAACTATAATCTAATGTGTTATTAGTGGGTAATTTTATGACAAAATAAAGAGATAAATAACGTTATTATTTTACATTAAACTCATACTTTAATAGTTTTGGAGTTTATTTGTGTTTAAATAACTTAAAGAATTTTGTTTAATAGAGTTACATAATTTTTATTTAAAACTAGTAAATATATTAACCTTACAATGCATAGAAACTGAATTGAGTAATGAACATTTGAAATTCCACTATTACTTCATAATAATCTAGTTGACTTGGTATGCCAAATAAAAATGCAGTTTCATGCAGGGCCAAAGTATAAAGTTTTTTTTTTTTTTTTTTGAATTGTCACTGCCAAACGAATATGAAATATTTATACTATTTCCTGCATTCAGAAAAGAAAATATTCTTTCTATACATATTTTTGTGTTTCAGTTTTTCCATATCCTTTATTTTGTATTAGGTTAACAATACATTTGTTACAATTAGAATTTTAATATTTATTTGGTTTTAACAATCATGCCCGTTGAACTGAAACCACCGAGAGTTTTATATCTATTCAGCCATTCCAACAATTGCAGAAAGCAAAGTTGTTTGTAAAACTGATTGTGGACGTTTTAAACTTGTTTCATATTTGTCTTTAAGTGTGTATTGTTAATAAACACAACTGCACCATAATATTCATTGTTTAGCTTTAGAACTATTTTAAGTAATCAACATACCTTAATTGAAGTCAATACATGTTTCGCTACAACAGGCAGCATCATCAGGCCAGCCAATAACATAGTCCCATTGTTCACGTAATCACAGCTCATAAACAAATATGCATAATTCGGCCTGGCACAAATATAATTTTTCCGTCTCTGCACAATTATTTGCGTCAGGCCGATATATGTATATGTGTTTGTAATGTATACGTGAACAATGGACTATATCAAAGCCCACTAAAGAATACCGTTTCGAGGCGGCCAATAGGATGGGCGCGCAGCGTTGCCATAACTACTAGCCTCGAACACTCCTGGTATTTACCGCTCGAGGCTTGATCGCACAGTTTAAAGAATTATAAATGCGTTGAGTCAGCCGCAGTCAGTTAGAAGCGTGGGAAGAACGTGACAACGTCGCACTACGGCGATTGGAGCGTTCAAGGTCTCGGTGTACACAAGCCCGTCCCTAAACGGTATTCTTTAGTGGGCTTTGATATAGTGTTAGTGTTATTGGCTGGCCTGATAATGCTGCCACAGTGAAACATGTAAGCTTTATTCCAGAAACAAGAACTACTATTGACTTAAATTAAGGCATGTTGCACCATAGTTATTAAGTCACAATAATATCTGACAATAAATTTCTGTGATGTGTATTAATTTTAAGATACAGAAAAATTTGCACAATTTTTTTAATTTAAATTAAGTTAATTACGATTTAGAAAAATTTACTCCCAAGAATTTTTGTCATGTAGAATGTAATACATAGAAAAATGGAAAAATCTGAACTTCTTGGCTCCCTCATTTTGGATTGGGGTATCGGAGAGGGGTTTATATCACACCAATTTTCTCGTCTCAACGAGGACTTTAAAATGAGGTATCACACAATAAATAGGGGCTTCTATTCATTTTTGACTTGCAAACCTCCTCCTAACCAAATAAGAGACAAATTCATTCATACCCCTAAAAGGTGCAGAATTTTCCCAATATAACTTCCTCAATGTTTGGAGTTAATACGTGTAACAGGTTTAAAATTACAAAGGGGTTGCGGAACTTTTGCTTCACCCCCTGTATTAGGTATTTCAATAGGTCATTAAATATTTTGTTTTATATTAACCCTTTCAATGCCAACGTCCTGTTTAACCGAACGTTTGTAAACATGTAAGAATTGCCAACGTCCAATTGTGCCGGACGTTCGAAAAAAAGCAATTAAATAATCAAAAATTATTATTTTTGTTAATATTTTATATCAATCTACTATGAATGAATAGTTCTTTCCGTTTCACTTACAATATAGTATACAAAATCCATGTAAATTTGAGGATAAATAAAATTAGTGATCCCCAATATGTCATTATTTTGTTTATTTTATAAATAATATATATATATACATACAGAAATACTACAGTAAAATTATTCAACACATCCAAAGCCTTTAGACCAGGTAACTAGTCATATCCCGTCAGCTTGGAAACGAGCCAACCATCGTTTGCTTTACTTCCACCCTCCTACCCTCAAACCACAGATATGAAAAGCTTTCTGGTCTCACCGAAGAGATTCATTGGAACCGGGGATCACAGAATAAAACTCAAACATAACTGCTCTTAGTTACTTTACAAAGCAACCATATTGCCTATCTCGCCCCTTTAGGCGGATCACCGTCGTTATAAGCGAATTCTTTTCTTCGGGTTAAAACTTTCTTATTTCGAAAAAGTAGTAACTTTTTTATTTAGCAAGATGTTGGCCCAAAGTTTTTAACATAAGTATACAACAAAAAGTGTCTTAAAGTGATGTGCAAGTTTTCAAGTGATGAATTTTTCTCTATCTTCATACAGGACAAACTGGAAATTTTATCAAAAATGTTTGTTATGGTATGTAGTTTTATTTTTTCTAAATTTGTTGGTATATTATACAGATTTTTAGAATAGAAAATATTATTTATATGTCTATTAGAAGAAAAACAATTGAAAAATCATGATGATATCTTATCAAACAACAAAAATACAGCTTTTTATACGAAATCCTTTCAAAATCGCTAAACACCAGGTCAGTATTTTTGGGTACACTATGGGAGAAAATGCCTGGGATTGAAAAGGTTAACTAAATATTTGTGCATTAATATCAATTTCTGAAGCCCCTAGGCTTAAAAGATAAATATCAACCCATATTTGCATTTTTATGACTTCAAACACAGGTAGAGGTTGTAAAAATAACAAATATACAAAAGTAAGTACACAATGACCTACATTGTAAAATTATTTCTATCTGACCTCTAGAAGGCGATAATGATTACAACCCAAATCTTGAATTAATTGTACTGAAAAAGCAGAATGGCATTGATTAAATTTAATGTAAGGCTTCTTTGACAAATTACATTAGCAAGCAGGTAACCTCTAATTCAATTAAATCCTACGTGCCATCTAAGTTACATCGAACAGAATAAAATGGCAATGATACTAGTAAATGTGAGACCATCAAATCAATGTGTTCACCAAGATTATTTTGCTTTGTGTTTTAAACCTATTAAGTAGTCAGTCAATATAGTTTGGTATTAACAGATTTAATTTTAAAACCTTATGAATAATTATTACTTAAATCATAGGCTTTGTGAAATATATCATGAAGAAACTAGCATTCTGGAATCAAATCCATAATGATTTTATTTATTTATTATAATGTGCTTTTGTTTTTATTACAGTGATTAAATAAATAGAAATACAGCATAAATTATTTTGAATAATTATAGTAATAATAAATTATTAATAGTTTTACAAGGCATACTGAAATAATAGTATTGAAATAAAATAGTATTATTACAAAATATATATTGCACATAATATCTTATAAATTCACTTATTTCTTCATTCTTCAAACAAGGTAATTGTTTTTGTTTCAGTAAAAAAAGACGTAAAATGCCTCCTAATGGCCTGAGTACAACAGGACTAAATTTCGATTCGCTTGCCGACCCTTCCGACAGATATGAGCTGGTGGAATTGTTGGGCTCCGGAGTTTGTGCAGATGTTTATGTGGGGATCGACAACCAAGCTGGTAAGCCTAAATTTAATTTCACATTGAACTATTATGACTGGATTCTGTGGGGTGATTTTGTGTCATGGATATTTTTGGAGATCAACTCCCCACTTCTTCCTAGATTAGGGAATATGTAATTTATTAAATTATAAACTTTCAAGGCTTGATCAGAAATATATTTCATTCAAAATAATGTATTTATTCTTTGTTAGCACTAAAGCAATTGGGAAAATTTACATGACTCTTGATTATGTAAATCTTTCACAAATTTTTAAGCTATTATGAGGAAAATTATCAATCTATAGTACGTTCAGCGAGTGTTTGCAGTGAATCGCCACCTATGACGGATGACAGGGAAAGACATGGACAGTTAAAAGCTCTTAATAAATGTTCTATTAAGTCAAATGTGTATAAAACTAACTAAAAAAAACACATTATAAGTATAAATTTAATACTTCAAAATGGTCACAGAACACAGCGATTTACTGCAAACACTCGCTGAACATAGTATAGTTCTAAGCTATATAAATATTTTACAATAATTATCATAAATGACAAACAGATTATGAACATTGATTATAAAAATTACCTCTAAATCATTAGAAATTAAATGGATTAGGAAATAAATTTGATTTAGTTTCAGAATTGAATTAAACAACTTTTTGGCAGAAAAACACAATTACAGATGCATTTAAACTATTAATCAAGAGTTTCTATTTAACACATTTATTGAGATTGAAAAAGAGTCCATGAGAATATTCTTAGTCATATTCAAATGCTAAAGATAATTCTACAGAGTGGGCTATAAGTCAGTGGGCTAGCAATCCTCAGACATTTTTTTGCTTAGCGTAGGCATAGTCTATTGTGAACTTGACTACAGTTGTGAACTCGACAATAATTACGGATAAGTTAGTTGAGACTAGCAGTTTAAAGTTATTTTTTTGTTGTATATTGTATTTTATTTAAACAACGATAAACAGAAAGTTAAGTACAGAACAGCGTGTATTTGTGTTACAATCATGGTGGAAATATGACCATAACTACAGTGATGTTTGTGAGTCGTTTGTGGAACGCTTTCCAAACGTCGAACCTCCATCTCGACAAGAAATTAAATGTAAGAGATGCTGGGTTAGCGGCGGAGCTTTACCGTTCAGGTAGGCCAGTGTCTGTAACAACAGAAGAGAATCTTAATGTTTTTGTGCAATGTTTTGTGATATCACCTACTAAATCTCAAAGGAAAGCGTCCAAGGAGTATGGAATAGCAAGAACAAATCTACGAAGGATGCACAAAAAGCTGAAATTGAGAGCTTATAAGCCGACTTTACTTCAAGGCCTACATGAAGATGATCCGGACAGGTGTTTGGAATTCTGCGAGTGGTACACAATCGAACATGAAACTGAAGCCAAATTTTACAATAGCATTCTTTGGAGCGACAAAGCGACTTTTAAGGTGAATGCTAGAGTGAACAGACACAACTGTGTCTACTGAGAGTCTACGTATCCACATGCGGTGATGAAGACATGCTCCTGGCTTAAGTGAATGGGCAGGGATTTTCAGCTGTGGGCTAAACGGGCCATATTTTTTTCATGGAACTGTCAATGCTGCAGCATACCTAGATATGCTTCATGGAGTGTTAATAGAACTGGAAAACAATCCATCATTTGAAAATCTGCAGCCGGTTAAGGAAAAGTTGATATAGCAACAATATGGAGCCCCCCTCATTATTGACTTATTGTGAGGGACTTTCTCAATGAAAACTTTGATGAATGGATTGGCAGACGGGGCACTATCGAATGGCCTCCATGATTCCCAGATATCACACCCATGGATTTTTCAGTCTGGGGTATACTAAAAAGTGAGGTTTATTCCGTCAAGATTTTTGATGTTGAACATTTGAAGGAACGAATCTAATCAGAATTTTAAAACCTGCAATCCCTGAAGATTTGCAACAATATTTGTAAATCGTTGTTGAAAAGATGGTAGAACAGCGTGGAAACCACTTTGAGGACATTTTTTTTTACTATTTTTTGTAGGTTAACTTTTGTAAATAAATTTTTACTTTATACAAATAAAATAGGTATTTGTATTTTCATTTCTGACAACTGACTTATGGCCCATCCTGTATTATCAAATGATAGATTCTTATTTAGTATTTTTCTAAAGGTAGTATTATACAAAACTACTTATTTAGAAGCAACTCTTTTTATTTTAATTGTTGTTAAAAATTAAAAAATTACTATAGTCCGTTCAGCGAGTGTTTGCAGTGAATAGCCACCTATGACGGATGACAGGGAAAGACATGGACAATTATAAGCTCTTAATAAATGTTTTATTAGGTCACATGTGTATAATTTTAAAATTTAACCAAAAAAACGCATTAAAAGTCTAAATTTAAAACTTCAAATGACCACAGAACACAGCGATTTACCGCAAAAACTCGCTGAACGTACTATAGGTGTAACAGTATTGAACAAATAATTTTAAAAAAATATTTTTAACAGGTGGAAAGAGAGTGGCAATAAAAATTCAAAAATTATCATCGGAAGTAATTGAGGATGTTCAAGAAGAATATAGGATTCTCAGGGACTTATCAAGTCATCAAAGCTTACCTGATTTCTACGGAGCATATCTGAAAAAAGGAAAATCGGGAAAACCTGATGAATTGTGGTTTGTCATGCAGGTTAGTAACAACAGTTTTAAATTACGATTAAAATTAGTTTATTTATCATAAATTCAGTAGTTCATTAGAAGCTAGACCAAAAGAATATAGTATTGATTGTGAAGCTTAATATAGTAGAAAATAACATGCATTTTCGGGCTTTCCATACCACAAATCCGTATTCTGAATATTGACAGAAATTGTTTCTAATGGAATGAATACAGTAAAGGTGCTATTTTTTAAAACAATTCTTAAAATACTACTTTTTTACATTTGTGTGTGTGTGTACTACTGGTGGCGCACGATGTGTGCTGGTAATACTTCTTTAGCCAAGCGCGTAGTGCACCACCGATGGTAGAGTAATAGGCAACCCAGTTGGCAGTGCCAGCAGGAAGGCAACTCGTACCCTTTTGCGGAAACAAACTCATAACTCGGCATTACTAAAAACATTTCTCATTCCTTATATAGTATGATTGTAAATATAATTGTTTTTGAATAAACTATTCATGGGTAATTATAAATTAGGTATAAATTTTAGACAATTTTATAAGAATAGTCAGAGAGAGTGGTTGTGAAACAATGTCTTCATGCAAGGACAGTACGAAATTGGCAAGCGGAATGAGTAGTAGAGCGTTCAGCCAACTGGGCTGCCTCTACATCTATTTCCTCTTTAGTACATGTAGATGCTCTAAGCCTCCCACACTTTTTTATTACCAACTCACTGTTTCGCTCGCATTTCTGCTTGCAGCCGATTATTTCTCGCGCTTTCCAATTAATATCCGGTTATTTTAAACGGTTTTTAGTTTGCAGTTGTTATTCTTTTATTGTGTAGTTTTATTAGTTCAGTTTTATTTTTCACGTTTTATAATGATTATCTGTACATTCTTTTATAATTATTAGTAAATTTTTACATTTCAACAAAAATATTTTTTTATGAACCTAAAAATGAGCGGATCATGTACCACCGGTGGTACACTAATCGTTGGAAATCTAACGATAGCGTACACAAATATTCAGACCTTCATATATATTCGTTTTTGTTTGAGGATTTATAAGGCACGGGTAGCACGTGTACCACCGGTGGCGCACTACTCACTTTAAAAGTGGGCACGATGCACCAGCAGTGGTATAACATCATTTAGTAAAGCAGATGTGTACCACCAGTGGCACACTATGACTTGAACGTGTTTTTCAAAGCTGTTAATCCCTTTGCAAGGACAAATGTTTAAAAATTATTTCTATATTTGAATCAGTTCAGTTTTCAATTAGGTAAACTAAGAATAAGAGAGTGGCTAAGGTGGCCTGGAAAATGATGTAATACCTAAAACTGTAGATATATTCTGCTGGTGAAAGAACTTGATCATACTTTCGATCTCACTATTTTGATGGACCTAAACCCATGGATAATGTCTTGGCCTTGTTTGTCACATTTGTTCGACATACAAATTCCAGTATATTGAATCAATATGTTTATCACACTTATTGCAGTTATGCGAAGGAGGACCCGTGACTGACCTTGTCCGAGCTCTTCTTAAGCAGAACAAAAAGATGACGGAAGAACATATAGCGTTTATCCTCAGAGAAATTGTAAAGGTAATTTCTAGAACAGATTTCATAATTAAAGTACCTGCGTTTCTGTAGTTATGAATAAATGTTTATCCAGAGCCGTATTATATTGACAAGTATTTAAGTATTTATTTACATTGACAAATAATTCCGAATGGTTTTGTTAGAACTTTGAATAAAATAAAAATTTTGTTATGAATAAACAATATCATCTTTTGTTTTTCTGTATTTTATTAATTTAAAATAAGATAATGTAAGTACCCTTGTGGATCCAAGACAGTACACTTTATTCTGTTTTGTAGAAAAGTATTACAGAATTAATTTGAAGTATTACATTATTATATTCTTTGGGAAAAAGGAGTCACTGAGGTTATCCAACCAGAATCTCCGTAGCACTTACAAAAACTTCAAACCTATGTACTATGGACGCACTAAAAAAAAAGTGATTATACCCCGAAGAAGTTAAAAAATGATAAAATAGTCATTACCACCCATTTTTTGCTGTAAATACAAAAACAGACAAAAACAATTGCTGGGAAATAAAATGCCAAATTTGCGTAGGAGCGAACACAGGGCCGGCTCGTCCACATAGGTAACCTAGGTGGCCGCCTAGGGCGCAAAATATTGGCGGGCTCAAAATTGAGGATTTTTTAAATTTGGGATTTAAAAACATAAACTAAATAAAAGTTTAGGCAGACGAATTACTAGGTAATAAAAGGTTAGGGGTATTTTATTTTTTGTAAGTTATCTTAGAAAATAGGCAAGTAACACTACTCAGTTTGGCAACCTCGCTGTGCGTAGCCGAGTGCAAAGTGTAGGGTTGTAGCATGCAGTGCCAACCCTGCCCACGGCCACATATTGGTTGCGACGCAATGGCATACAACTAATTTATGTAATTTATGTAAGAAATGTATTACAATTTTGTTAAAATAACAACATTTAATGTAACAAACATTTTAAATGGTTATACTTCATGACATTATGATCTAATGTATTTGGTATAACGTTATTATTTCTTGGTTTGGAAAATTCAGTTCTATAAAAATGATTGCTAAATTGAGATTTCTTAGTAAACATTTTCTTTAATATTTCTAGGGGTTGGTATATCTTCATGAAAACCATGTTATTCATCGTGATGTGAAAGGCAGCAACATTCTCTTAACAAAAGAAGGAGAAATAAAAATTGTTGATTTTGGATTGTCCAGGTGAAAATACTTTTGAAAGTTCATAACATTTTAATTATAGTTAATTACTATTAAATTTGTATAAAAATCTAATTATAATCACTTATTGTACCAAGTTAATTTTGCAAATTTTCTATCATCCTACTGCAAACATAAAGTAAATTCAACTCTAATAGTAAGACATAAATAATCAATGAATTAAAATGAAAACCTTGAACCATTTATATTAAATTTTTGCTCACTATGAGTAATGAGTAGTGTACAACCCTCTGCGGATGATTAATTTATCATGAAAATATTTTACATAATGTAAAATAAACATAACTTGTTTGTTTACTTGTCTCATTTATTTTTATGTTATTGTAGTTCAGATTTTAGTCTTTTAATCAGTGAATTATTTGGCACAATGCTCTTGAAATGTATGTTTTAATAACCAAACCATTCAAAACAATTTTCTTTTACCATGTAATTTGTTATTGTTTTTGTTAAACAAATTTTTGAACAATTTGTTACCATCAAATCTCTATTAACAGTCATTTATATTTTGATATTATCAAATATAAAAATCCTCTTACAGTACTATTTCCTAAATAAGCCAGGAGAAAGTTTTGGCCTGGACTGTACTGGGAAGCACGACAGAAGATGGCGTGAGCCAATTGGAGCCATTTGAGTCCTCTGTCATAGCTCAACGGCTATGGTACTTGCCTCATAAGCAAGACGTCCCGGGTTCAAATCCCGCGGGCGACCGTAAAATATTAAAAAACCCAAAAAAACATGCTCGTTAGCCGAAAGGCCCAAAGTGGCATGGAAAGCAAAAAAAAAAAAAAAAAAAAAATGGAGCCATTTGATAACAACTATTTCCTAAATTTTTGTATCATATATTGTAAAACAGAATTAGTAAAACATTGTAACAAATAAATTATAGTTTCTAGAAGGAAAGAGATGTTACAAAGGCTTAATGTTGCGAGTGTACTTGTAAACACTCAGAATAGTCAATACCTGAATAAGCATTCATTACCTGAAAATAGCTCTTTAAAAAGATTGTCTTTTTTATGTAAATTTATCTTATCTATTCAGTGCAATTTTTAACAAAAGTAAGTTCCTCACATGAAAATGAAATCATATTTGAGATTGTATAACTCTATTTATTTTATATAAATAGCATACAGTATTATATCGATTGCAATTTGGGAATTCACATTTTTGTAATGTAAATTTTTCAGTACAGTAATTTATTAACCGAATTTTTGAAGAAAATAAGAGCTATTACACTCGTTTATAATACAAATTTCAATAAACTCCTGTATTACCAATTCAATAAAAATATCTTGGCAAAAATTTATTTTAAAATCAAGTTTACATTATTTTCTGGCTAAATTGTTTGTAAATATTTAGCCTGTAAAGTATTTTCTTGTAATAAATGTAAACCTCTCCAAAAACTGAAATATGTTTTTCCTTCTCTTCAGGGAGCTGAAAGGCTCTATGGGGAAACGTAACACTTGTCTAGGCTCCCCTTGTTGGATGGCACCAGAAGTAATCATAAGTACAAAAAATGACAGCGCAGAAGTCACGGAATATGACAACAGAGCTGATGTCTGGGCTTTAGGTACCAAGTTTATATATTTTATTGTGAAACATCAGAATGTAATATTATTTGCATATGTTCTGGACTAGCTTAATTAATTTATTGTTTTTCATTTTGCTACTGTAATATCAATACTGAAGAAATGCAACCATATAAAATTGGTTTGGATGTATGATTGTACCACTGTACATAAAAGAGAAAGTGTTAATTACTGAACACTTATATTTATCTCGAGGTCTACTTGTACGGTACTGGAAAGCCCTCTTGAGTATATTCCAAAATAATTCCCAATGAGCTAATTCCCATTTGTCACTAAAATCTTAAAACCCTTAACATCTTTCCTTAATTATTAATTAAAATAGCCAGGTTTTTACCTTTGTTTTTCAACAAGTCAGCTCTTCAACAATTATTTTTTAATGCACTCAAAAACAATATTCCAATGGCACTCATTTTTTTTTAAATCGGTCAAGTAGACCTCTAGAATTAGAAGTTCATATCCATAACATTTTGTAAAGTAAAGCACTGGTTTGAATTTAATGCACATGGTATTAGAAAACCAAGTAAATTTTAAGCTTATAACAGTGGATTTTGTACATCTAAAATAAATATGTTTTTTAAATGGCTTTCATTATAAACCCAGCAACTATTATAGCCTGAAACATAAAGGTCCATATAAATTCAATGCAAATAGTAAATAAAATGACTGAATATAAACAATTTGCAAAGAAGACATTTAAAAGTTGTGTGTAATAGAAAATATTTATTAAAACAATGTTAATAAACGGTATCAGAAACTGGCACATACTTCTTCACAAACATATTTAAATTATTATCACGTTCACTGCTAAGGACGCACATGTGAGCTTGTCACTGAACACTATGAGAAGCAGCCGACGCAATTTCGCACGCCTACTTTGAACCTATGTGCTATGGACGCACCTGTGCGTCCGCTTTAAAATATTAGTGAACTTATAAAAGTTCAAAAATTAAAAATTAAGTAATTTCTACTCATTTAGGCATTTTAGGCTGTAAATATAAAAAATAAAAGGTAAACTCCTAGCATAGGAAATACGAAATTTGCGTAGCAGTGAACTTGTTAAACAGATTTACTGTGACGTCATAATTGAAGTACCGCAGGGGATACATTAAAGTAGGAGAGTAACTAATAAGTATTATTATTATTAATTAAACGAGAATATTTAGAAAGATGCGATTTTTTGCATATGGTAGGGTACATTAATTAAGGGCAACAAATAGGCTATATTTTATCAAAATCGTAACTGATTTATTAGGGATTTTTGGCCAAAAGGGGGTTGTTTTTCAAAAATTTTCAAAACCTTTTTTCGTGCATCTAACAGGCCTAATTGACATGTCTGGGGCAAATTTGATCGAAATCGATGGAATAGTTTTCTCTCTAGATTTGTATGCATAGAGACATACAGACAGATTGTAAAAACCACTTTTTTGGACTCAGGGGGTCCCAAAACGGATATTTCCACAAAAATCCCAACATCAATGTTTTTTGCAATCACTATACTTGCTCTATACTATAGTATAGTGAGAAAGTAAAAATAAAAGTAATTATTAAAGGCCACTTTTTATTTAGTAACCATTCTACAAACGCTGTACCTAAAACATAGGCTACGTAAAACTATTTCGCTAACAATTCTGTTTGTGGAGCATGCTGGGGTTCAAGTGCACATTACATTCGGATTTTCTTTAGTAAAACTACAAAGATTTTACAACCTAATGAAGAATACCGGTATTGCTTTATAGTAACTGGTATTTATTCTCCAATACCAAGCAGACATTGCAGTTCTATTCGAGATGATTAGATCTTCCTCCATGAACAATGCAAAACATATTGTGTCATTGTTATAATAATTATATTTATAAAACCTTTTTTCATATATAAATATTTCTAATGACTGTAATGTAGAAGACCTCCATATTGTAACATTTACCATGAATCAAATAGTTCTTAAATATTAGAGCAATATAACTATACAACATTTTAAGAGACTTATCAAGAAATAAAATGTACTTCCGACTATGTTATCTAGAAGTTTTGCGGTTAGACTTCCATTGTGAAAGGAATCTGGTTCCTTTCAGCAGCAGAGGTACATTCTTACAAAACTATTGCAAATTCTTCTAGGAATGATAATAGAGTATGCTTTTGACAGATCATTGTAATTACTGTTATACAGGAGAAAACCTTGTCTGATACGATACAAAAAAAACCCTTAATTCTAAATCAGCTAAACTGCTCAAGGTTTACTATAGGATCATAATTGTGGTGGAAATGGTTCTACTGTTTTTGGTTTCATGATGGTTACTATCACTAAACGTAATACATATTTTAAAGCCAAGATAATTGAGTATGATATAGAATATTGTAATTAGCTATCAGAATCAGGCAACTTTAACAAGACAGTCAAGATTGAGATGAATTTTTTAATTATTTCACTAATCAAACCAACTTTAAACTAGATAAAATAATTCGACCACGCAGCTGAACCGCTGTCTTGAGTTGAACAAATTTCCAAAATTAAGTTTATAGGCCTATGTTTTAGGGTTTCAACCAACAATTTGGGAAATAGGTTTATTCACAACAGCGCTGAATAGCTGCAAAATGCTTCACACGCCATCCCCCGTATTGGGAGTATCTTCAATATACAATGCATTGCATGCTTCGCACGCCAACCCCATGATAAAATCCACCACATGGCTTTGAACCGGATACTTTTATGGTATATCACATTTTAAACGATTTGGGGGAAACCAAGCGATCTATAAGGTCGGGAAAAAAACAAAATGTGCAGAATAACATCCTACATTTATATTTGCAGAAAAAGCTCTAAAAAACATTTATTCTTGTAGGAAAAGTCTAAAAAAAATGTTACTTCTGGTCAAAAAACGTGGTTCCAGTTGTTGGATTTTTTTGGCTAACGAACTCGTCCGAGCGAACCAAATCGGACTTAAAATGCGGTCGCTAGAGTCACATCAGGGGATATATATGATTTTTAATGACACCCCAAACTGTGTTCTGGGGACCATGATCGGTGCTCATTTGCTACGCCCGACCTTAGTTCTTACCATAAGGGCCACTGCAATAGCTCATTTTTCCTATGGAAATTCGCTAATAACCGGATTAGTGCTATACAATTTTTTACTTCTATTCTTCACAACTTTAACTCTATCAGCTTCAATATACTTCCCTCTAAAATCCTCACATCTCACCTTGCGAATTTGCCATTAGTTAAAGCAGTGTTGAAATGTCAGCAGTTCAGCCATGTGGTCGCATTATTTTAAGTATTAAATGCGAAAGGCATCCACACAAAAGATAAATAATACAGAAATAGGTTGGAAAATGTTCTCGATTCCGGATGAGATGATCTTAAGAAGACAAGTTAAAAAAATGTTATTGCTGTGTCAAATAAAATAATGTATATGCAATTCAAGTCATTCATCATTGGTGCAAAACATTATATCTTGGTTATGGAGAATGTGCAATGCATATACGAGAGGCCTAAATGTAAAAAAATAATTCCATTACATTCAACAAACAACATACATTCTTTATTTAAATTATTTGTAGGTATAACTGCGATTGAGCTTGGTGATGGGAAACCTCCGTTCCAAGATATGCATCCGACTCGGACTTTGTTCCAGATTGTAAGAAACCCACCACCAACATTGTATAGACCTGCAAACTGGACTCAGATTTACAATGATTTTATAACCGAGTAAGTTAAATTTATTTTACTATCTTTTATCTTTAATTGTTTACTATAAAAATTAGTAAATGAAACAGTTTTCTAAATTAATCTATAAATATTTGAAAAAAAGTATCATGATATTATTTCAAGAAACAGTTTTAAGCTATTATCCGAGGGACTGTAATTTAATAGGTTTTTACCGCTAGAAAGAACGTAGAAAGAATCATAAATACTATTTTTATTATACTGCATTATAAACTGATGATTTATAACCAGTTACATCCATAGTTACATTAATAGCAGCACTGTCGCACATAGGTTAAATCACATTTAAAATAAGCAGATAAATTGATAATGTAATTTAATTAATTAAGTGTTTGTATGATTCTAGTGCAGTATGATAAAAAGTATCGTTCATAACTTATTGTAACTAAAGTGTTTTTAGGTGCTTGATCGCTTTGTTACATGCTTGGCGATACCTCGCACATAAAACTACGATCTCGCACCAAAAACATCCTCGACTAGTGATGAAAGATACTATTTTTGGGGGTGTACAAATCAAATTAATTCAATCAATCTGGTATAATAATATGAATAAATATTTTAATTTACTTACTAACACTGTTTGTTTAAGTATTAAAAGTTTATTTCTAGGTGTTTAGAAAAAAATCCTGAGAACCGCCCATTTATGGTAGAGCTTCTAGAGCATCCGTTTTTCACAGCTCTTCCAGAAAATGATTTCCATGTAAGTAACTGTATTGCACAGTATTTTATATGAAAGTCATACCCAAATTAAAATATTGCACCTTAATTATTCACTGTACTCACCATTACTGATAGGGTTTTTCTATATTTTATAGCTGGGACAAGAACTGAAAATGCTGTTGAACAACGTCACACCTGATATTATATCAACAAGAAAAGAAGAGGTTCGAGTAAAAACTGGTTATATGAAGGTAGGAAATTTTTTTGACAGACGCCACACCTAAACCATGAACTTTCTGGAGTCCTTTAATTTAATAATAAGTGAAATACTTCAATCCTTTTGATTTTTTTCTTGGAGGGAAAACCTTTATGGTCATCATTTCCTGAACATAAAGGATCAAAATTGCTCCGTAGATCAAAACATAGAATTGACCTAAAACTAGAAAACAAGAACACAACAAATGCATCATAGTTTCTTAATTGTCAACTAATCCTGAAGAAATAAAAACTCAAAACTGTAAATTTTTATCACTGATAACCACTGAAGTTAAAATAAAGTACACAACGTAAAAACTCATTAAAATGAAAATTTTTAACAAAACACAGTTAGTAAATATTTTTTAAAACACTATAATGCTTAATATTAATGCCTAATATCCTACATAGATTTAGTCTGTATTTCCTCTGCCTCTATACAGGCCATAAAACCCTAAGAGAGTGTATTTATTGTGATTTTTGTATTTGACTAGGAACTGCGAGGTAGTCAAACCTCTCTTAAACACTTCAGCTAGTCTAATATTACTTACAAACTAGTGTATTGTTTTATAAAGATTTATCATTTGGAGTGTTTATTTATTACAGAAAAAACAAGACGAGAGCCCAGAAGCATTGCATGTAGAAGATCTTGCTGCTTTAGAAGACATTACCGAAGACTCTATTGTCAATGAACTTTTTGAACGACATGTAAATGGATACCATTATTCTTTTATAGGAGATGTACTTCTCTTTCTAAACCCTAATGAAGAGCTAGATATTTATGGACCTGAGGTAGGCCTACTTTCTTTTATTAATGATTCAAATCAATGCTCTAGTGTTTAGACTTAATTTATAATACAAAAGCACTTACTTTATAGTGTATACAAAAGCATAAAAATACTTATTCTTATTTTAGGTAAACTTAGTTTTAAACAAACTTTATTACATTTTTATTTATTCTCTATGCTTAATACTATTTCTGCAGTTAGGCCTATATAATATGTTATGTCAAGCCTTGTGTATATTACTCAAATAAAGTGTTCCAAAAGCTTTATAAAAGAACATATTCCGTTGTAACAATTGTTAGTCGCCATTCCGAATATTGATTACTAATTATAAGATTTGTGACTTACCGTCTTCAATATTACTATTCGTCGCTAAAGACGGCCGTTTCGGCTATTCAGCCATTTTCAAGTTTATCAGGTTTCCCTTCGTCACTTACACAAACACTTACACATAACTAACACAATGATTACATAATAAATAAATAAATAAAACATATTTACACGCCCATACTTTTTAAACTCGTGGTGAGCGACCACATACGACGCTGTCCCGGTACGCACTGATGGAATGCAAGTTAATCGCTTGGAAGGGTTGATGCGTTATCAACATGTGTCGTATAACGCCTTAGATTCAAAATTTAGTTTTTCATTTAATAGTTTACTTACTACTATCTATTTTATAGTTCTTGTAAATTTCTAACTGTTTTACCGCATTCATCAACTTACTCTTTTTACAATGATGTAATATTTTGAGGGTACCGTCTATGCTGGAGTAACCATGATCATTCTGGATGATATGTTCGGCAAATTTCGACTCGGTTTTTGTAAGGTTTGCATTTTGTTTGGCCGATGGAAGGTGTTCTTTAAATCTTTTCTTAAAAGATCTTCCTGTCTGCCCTATATATATTTTTGGACAATCGCGACATGATAACTGATATACTCCTGAGCCATCAAATTTGTCTTTTAATTTGTTTGTATTACATAAGTAACCCTTCAAATTATTTTTTGTTTTATAAGCGACCTTGTAGCCATGTCTGTTGAGGATATTTCCAAGCGTGTGTTCAAGCGGCTTGTAGTAGTTAAACACCATAAATTTGTCTTTCTTTGTGAAAATTCTTTAACTTTGTGTTTCCTGTTTTGTTTCTTGAACAATCTATCTACAGTTGAAACGTTGTAACCATTATTGGTAGCAATGCACTTAATTGTTTTGAGTTTCTCTTGAAAGTCTGCTTCCGTCATGGGAATATTTCTTAATCACTGTGGATGAAACTGTTGTAAGCTGCCATTTTATGTGAAATTGGATGATCGGATGAGGCATGGATTGTATGATCAGTGTGAGTCGGTTTCCTGTATATTTTGAAAAGGTGTTTTCCATCTAATTTGGTTATTGTGAGATCTAGATAATTGATGTTGTTATTAGTTTCTATTTCAGAGGTGAATTTCAAAGATGTGTGTATATTGTTTAAATAGTATGTACAAAAATTCTGGATTTGTCTTGACGTGCCCTGATATAAGACATATGCCACAACAATTAGTTTTATGAACTATTTTTATTTTAATCACACAAAATTATTAGTACTTATCAAGGCCGTAGCCAGGGGGGTAAGGGGGATAACCCCCCCCCCCCCCGAAATCCCAAAATTTAGTACTAAAAATAAATATTAGGTTTAAAAAGTGCAAGTTAAATTATAAAATAGACAACACAACAGAGGATCCAGCAACATATTTTACATCATTGTGCATTGCATGCATACTGATATTTAGATTTGCTAGATTAAAATACAACATACAATACACATGGATGCAGTAGGTTACAGCCTTACTCTCTTGTGAGCTTGATCTGATCTATTGAATAAGAAAACTACAAAGGTTCAACAAAAATACTTTACTCTAACAAAACAAAATTTTAATCATCCTTTCGTCCTATAATATTTTTACATGGGTAACTATAACAAAATTTTTAAAATAAGCATGGAAATTGGTGTTTAAACTGCTACGAAAATTTTGTATTTTTTTTGCTAAAAATTCAAGCTTAACTTTTGACTGAAGGTCTATACAATGTATAATTTACTGTACAAACCATCTCCAACCTTGAAAATAATTTCTTTTCTTTCAGATGAATGTGAAATACCACTGCAAGAGCAGATCCGACAACGCACCACATATATATTCTGTTGCCGACTGTGCTTATCAAGACATGTTACATCATGAGGAACCTCAACATATTTTACTGGCAGGAGAAACTCTTTCTGGCAAAACAACTTTATTTAAACATCTTGTAAAACATCTGTCTTACCTAGGACTTGTAAGTAAAAGATCTACTAAATTGAAATGAAAATGAAATTAATTTATTCTTCCTTTACAAACTTTGTACAATATAATAAATGTCAAATAAAACATACATATAAGACATTTTAAATTAAATTAAATTTAAAATATAAAAGGAAGATATTTACATGCATAATATAATATATTTACACCATTGACAATATTTCATGAAAAACCCCTCTACTTAAATATTAACAGAAGAAAGAGTGATCACATTTATTTTAGGCTAAATTTTAATTTTCGCTTGTTGTCATTTAATAATGTTTTGAAATTGTTAAACAAACATTTACCTCTTGAAGCCCTTTATGTCATAACTAGCTGACCCGTGCGAATATTTAAGTAGGCCTACTTACCTAATTTAATACATTGATTTAATTAAGTAAATTATGTTTATTTATTTGTTGGTTTAATTTGATTGATTTGTGTGACAGATTATACTTGCATATAGAATGTAAACAATCTAACTAACAGCTATCATGTTAGTTAAACAGAAGTTAATAGATGGCACCTTTTATTAGGAACCATTTGAAGTATAATATACAAGTTTGTTTAATCAATTTTTGTAATAAAAACATGAATTTTAGGCTGTTTGTATATTTTTCATCAAAAGCGGGTATCATAAGCTTTAAAATGATGCT
>JAGFPH010000812.1:324174-334971 GCA_018207615.1 Philaenus spumarius
GGGGGGGGGGATGGACAAATTTTGAAATATAGCAGCCCTCTTTCAATATTACTTTAACGATTTTGTGACCACTTTAAAAGTGTATAAACTGTAGACAATCTTACCTCAGCAATCTCAATTTTGATTGAAATTTAAAATTAAATTGAGATTACTACCGGTAAGAGTTTCCAAATAATATAAATGTAGGCTTCAAGACTACCATCAAGTTTAACAAAGTAAACTCGATTTCATCTGAAATTTAAAAAATGAAGTAGTACAACGTTTGGATTGAAAAAAACACACATGTTCACCAACAATCTTTTATTACAGTACATGTTTTATTATTATTTTTTTAGTTACATTTTTTCTGAAATCACGGTTTGTTACAAAAAGGTAGTTAAGCTGAACACATATAAATTTAAACGCAGGTACTTAAATATTTTAAAAATGATAAAACCTTACATGTTTTACTTTACAATTTTTAAAATGGTACCAAGCTTGGAGGGGCGAGGCGTGGGACGGGGAGGGTGAGGAGAAGATGAGTCAACTCGCCACCTTCTAGATAAAGTACAGTCTAGTCACGTACCAGTAGTTTTACAACTCTTCAACCTCCGCAATACCCACTATTGTACCATCGTATGCAATACCATTAGTATCTATTGACCATCGTTCCACTGCTCTAAAAATTACGTTTCATATTTCCCCGCCTCCCAATCAGAGGTACCGGTATGTCGTACCATTACAAATCAAGCACTGGTCATACTAAAACTCCTTTAAAAATTAGTTTTATTATTGCTGTCCTATAATTCCACACAAAAATTACATTTAATTTTGTTAGTACTCTATGTTGAAGGCATTGTGAAAGCATAGCAAATACATTTTCCATAGAAAATCCAATTATTATATCAAGAAATAAACCAGGCAATTTTATTATTTTATTTACAGTTTTAAATTGGCCATTAAATATGTCTCAGGACAGCTTAATAACTTTTGAGCAACAAAAGCCAGATATATGGAGCTTTGTGCACCATAATAGGTGTAAGGGAAATACTTTCCATGTAGTCAGTGACTTTCTACTACCAATAAGGACGGCCCACCAGTAGCGAGAAGAAAATCTTTAAAGACAGCCTAGATTTGTACTTCAGTTTAAACATTTATTTAGAACAAAGCTACAAACATGCATCAAAAGTTTAACAAACTTAGTTTGTATGGTTATTCAAACTTTAAAATACCAAAAATAATGAAAGCCAATAGTAGCCAAAATAACAGTGTTATTGATAACAACCTAAAAACATATATGCAGAGTGTTCATAAAGTTCCTTTAACCCCCTTTATTATTTTTGTTATAGAAAATAAGTTAACAAAATTTTTAATATCTTGTGTTTTATAACAGGGCAAATTTTTTGACACATCTGAACCTTTATGATTTTTGGCTGCTTGAGGGGGTAGGGGGTTAAAAATTTCAAATATAAAGGTAGGTCATGTAAAACACCATCAAAAAGCTTATTAAAAGAAAAACAGAATGGTGCAAACTAGAGCCTAGTATCTTGCTTCGTTTCAAAGTAATGGACAATCAAAGTTCTGAAAAATGATATTGTTATCATAGCATCAAAGCAAGTTACTATTTTTTGTTAATATTAAGAATAAGTACGGTAGGTTGTATGTTATTTTCAGTAACTTTGATTGCTCAGTTCTTTGAAACAAAGCAACATATTAAGCTCTAGTTTGTGCCATTATGTTTCTCTTTTAATAAGCTTTTCAATTGTGGATTACATGACCTACCTTTATGTTTGAAATTTCTAACCCCCTTGCCCCCCTAAGCCACCCAAAATCATAGAGGGTCAGATACAGGGGTGCCCAGAAGGGGGTGATTGGCGCTCAGAGCGCCATCAAAACAAATTTTGGGGGGATTTTTGAAACTATAAATAAATGTGACAATTTGTGAATTGCAATTGAAAATTTGTGTATGAATGGTAGGATGACAATAATAAATGAATATTATTGGCAAATTGTTATTGTAGTATAGGTAGTGCAGTAATTAATCTAAGCTTTACTTATTTAAGTACCTTAGTTAGTTACTAATAGTTAGTTAAACTTTGAAAACTAAATAATTTTTCTAATTATAAACGAAGGTAAAATGGTGTGCAATATTTTGCAAGGATGATTTTTTTATTTAAATTGTGCATTATTCTTAATTAGATTAATTATAGATTACTGTATATAACGAATTTCAAGTACTGAACCTTTACATAACGAAATTTGTATTGGGCTGACCCTAAGTGTTTTATTTGCACAATTTACTTTTTATTACAATTTATTATTGCACTCCAAGCATTATGAAGTGATGAAAAGTGGGACAAAATACCTAATGAAATATTATCATTTGCTTACAACAGTAATTTGGTCCTGACATTGAAAAGAGGCCAAATAAAAAGACAAGGTTCATGGTCAAGCTGGCAATTGATGAAACAATTTTACAAAACCAACTAAAAAACTAAAAGGGTTGAGGCTTTCCTTTCACTTTTGGATTCCCTCTGCTCACAAATCGAAGACCGATTTCCAGAAAAATCATTGAAAATGATAAATCAAATGTCACATTTTCCCCACGAGGGATTGCTTGACGTAGCCAATGAGCTTGAAAAGGGACAACTTTTTAACAATTCAAGCGTAGATGATTTATGTTTACAGTATATTACAACATTGACAGTGAACTCATCCTATCAGAGTTGGAAACATTCAGTAGTTTTTACAAAGTAGCGTATAAAGAAATAAACATTTCAGATATCTTTCAAACATGATAATTCATCAGTAGGTGAGATGGCATCAAGCCAAGAAGAAGCATTCTCAAATTTAACTGTAATGTACAGAATTCTTCTTTCTTTGGCAGCCACTAGTTGTTCTGTCGAGAGAACCATGAGTAGACTAAAAATTGTAAAAAATCGACTTCACAGCGGTATGGGTGACAAGTAGTTATAGTCTATTAATTCTAGCTTCTGAGAATGACATTTTCAAAGCAATTCTAAATGACGACATAATCAAATAATTTGTATTGACGACATAAAGAAGAAAACAACTTTTATTGTTTAAATCGTTCAAAGAATCACAGAAGTTAGAAGAAGTAAATGTTAAATAGAAAACTGTACAAACAATTTCATGTTTTACTTCTTAATTTCTGGACTTAGCCAATGTATTAACAAAAATACTTTTTTTTCTTCTTTTTTTTATAGGTGAAAAACCTGGGTGGTTATCATCGCCTGAACAAAAATACTGATTGTGGTGGCTAAGATCTTCAACTTTGTTAAGTTATTCAGTTAAACTTTATCATATTAATTGTTGCAAACACCCTGTACTGCAATATAATTAATTCATTGTTAGAATAAACTATTTCTTACTCTATTAAATACTTTTTATTTGAACACTACAAAATCTCTGATTCCTAATTGGATTAATATTGCAGATATGTACAGTGCGCTAGGTTCAGGCCATTTACCGTTACAATACAAGAGCTACTAAGGTTAAGGTTTATTGTCACATTTGGGGAGGGGAATGGCGCCATGAGGCTTGGGGGGATGGGCACCCCTGGTCAGATATGTCAAAAAAATGTGTCCTGTTATGGTGTTATGCAACACAAGCTACATATACCACAAAGTTTTGCTAACTTATTTTCAGTAACAAAAATAATGAGTGAGGTTAAGGGGACTTTATGAACACTCGGTATATATAACATTATTGTAATATTTTTTCACATAATTTAACATTTTTAACTAACTATAATGTCCAAAGTTTCATATTATACGATTCTTGTTCAAAAGTGACTATGACGTCCTGGAACTTAATTTACATTTATATAAATACATACATATAATTCAAAAGAATTATAGTATGTTGGTTCCATCAACATTAATCTTTTATTGTGTTCCAGGTGTCCGTCTAATGCAAATTTTCATATTTTTTACTACATGTACGATGCTTTTGAAGCACAACGTAAACTTGAAAAATACAGCCTCGAAGGAGGACGTAATTACAATTATCTAAGGATCACCGGTACCCAATCCGACGACCACAAAGCTCCTCCAGGACCTCGAGAAAATCCTTCAGGAAATGTGAAAAAGTTTAAAGAAATTGAAGAACACTTGACAGCTTTGGAATTTGAGGACGATCAAAAAGATGTGATTTGGAGAACACTTTCTTTCATTTTGTTGTTGGGTGAAGTTGAATTCCAGCAGCAGGAGGATGGCATGGCAGAGATAAAAAATACTGATATTGCAAATAAAGGTACAGGAATTCCACCATAAAAACATATATTATTAATGGTGATAGTCCGAGTCACGTTTTCTCTTATTCATTATTTTAAAATACTGTACTTCTTAATGAATGGAAAAAAGATAGTTATAATTACTTTCTTTTTTGGCGATGCTGTCGAACAATCCTTTTTAATTATAATCTTGTAATTTCTTATTTTTTACATAACGCGTTTCGACTATTTATCAAATGTTTGAGTTGACAATCCAGCCTCATCGAGAACGGTCACCAACCACGCATGTTATTTAAATGTATTTATTTAAAATGTTTCCTAGTTTGTGTAGTAGCTATTATGTACATTTGATAATGACTGATAAATAGTTGAAACACATCATCTAGAAAAAAGAAGAAACTACAAGATTATAATTAATAAGGATATTTGGCAACATCGCCAAAAACAGAAGGTAATAATTAATTATGACTATTGAAATTATTAACAATCTAGTATGCTACTCATAAATAAGGAGAAAAAAGATTTTTAATAATCTTTCTGGATATAGATAACTTACGTATTACTTAATATACTTATATACATCAATATCACATCTATTGCTACAGTTACATTATAAGCTCGTGCTTGAACTCTTGAAAATAAGTATACCAGGTGTCTTAAAAGTCCCCCCCCCCTCTTTAACTTTTGTGTTTGTTAAAACAAACAAATATCCTTTGGGGAACGATACTAACTTAGCCCAAAGTATCTTTTAAAGCAATCGGAAATTTTGAGTGTCCCTTAAAATTGGGGGATTTTGGGGGCAACTCAAAATTTTCAAATGGGACGGTCATGGGACCTCATTTTAAAAGTATATTTAAGACTAGGAAAACGAAATAAAGAAAATAAAAATCGGACCACCCAAAACAAATTGGCGGTCCTAAACGTGGTGAAATAAATCAACATAAAGTTGCTAATATCTCAAAAAGGAAGAGTTTTTAGAAAAAATTTCAAGAGACAAAAATGTTTATTTCAAAGTGCTTAACCTAAAAAAATTGCTACCAAATCGATTTCGTAAATTTTATTTTTTTACTCGTCCATCTTAGAAAATTTTGTAAAAACTAAAATTTACGAAATTGATTTGGAAGCAATTTTTAGGTCAAGTACTTTGAAATAAACATTTTTTGTCTCTTGAAATTTTTTCTAAAAACTCTTTCTTTTCGAGATATATCAACTTTATGTCAATTTATTTCAACATGTTTAGGGCCGCCATTTTGTTTTGAGTGGTCCGATTTTTATTTTCTTTATGTCATTTTCCTAGTCTTAAATAGACCTTCAAAATGAGGTATCACATGAACATACTTCCCATTTAAAAATTTTGAGTTGCCCCCAAAATCCCATATTTTTAGGGAACACTCAAAATTTCCGATTGCTTCAAAAGATACTTTGGGCTAAGTTAGTATCGTTCCCCAAAGGATATTTGTTTGTTTTAACAAACACAAAAGTTAAAGGGGGAGGGTGGGACTTTTAAGACACCTATGTAAAATCAAACAGCACATAACATTTAAAACCTATTTTAGTGCTAATATCTTTAAAGAAAAATACCTGACTATTATTAATAATATACATATTTTCTTTTCTCTGGGAGCTCAGGAGAGGGCCACGATACCCCATAGGTATCATAAGGGCGCCCATGCCTAAATATACAAAATATTTGTTTATCCTGGAACAGTGTCTCAAATTTTATATTCAGAGAGTTCCTTTCTATGCAGTGAAGCAAAGTGTGTTAAATTGGATCACTTGAACAACTATTGCAAACTGTAAATTTTGCAGTACTAAGAGATTGTTTAGTACTGCATAGGTCATACAGCAAAGGTTTGTAATTTTCTAAATTACTTCTACGTGCACAGTTTTTCAAACTTTCAAAATATACTTTAAATGCCATTTTCAAAGAAGGTTTATACATGTGTTGTCATTTTTACTTAAAATAGGGGTTCAGGATGAAGGGACTGATTTGTGAAACCAAAGATCTATTTTGTTTAAAATTGATAAAAAATGATTGGGAAAACTCTATAAAAAATATCATTCTCGTTAAAATTAAATTCTGTGGTGAAGTTTTTTATATTTCCGTACATAATTTAAACCTTAGTTGTATTAGGATTAAGGAAGCTTAAACTTTCAGTTTATATAGGAAAATAAGATGTAAGATATGCATCAACACTAATACAATGTGTTAATTATATTACAGCTGCTCAGTTGGTTCAAGTAGACGAGAAAAAATTCTGTTGGTCTCTTTGCAACTACTGTGTTGTTCAAAAAGGTACTGCAGTTCGAAGACGTCACACTAAAGTTGAAGCAGAAGAAGCTAAACAGGTCCTGGTTCGAGGAACATATTGCCGTCTAGTTGACTGGATGGTCAATATCATCAATCTTAAACTGTCCCTTTCGAGAGCTGTATTGTGAGTTGATTTTGCATATTTGGTTACAAAACTGTTTTTATAATAACTATATTATATACTATTCAAATTATTATAACATTTATAATTTTCTTTAAATAATTTTGTACTTATAATTTTTTAACAGTATGTTCAGAAATGGGGTAAGTGGGCCATGTACTTGGGGTATCTGTGCTTCCCCCAAGCACATTAATATCATTATTATTTTTATTACACCAAGAGAATACTTACAAATAAAAGAAAATAAGGAGGCTACTCAGATACTCTACTATTTAAAACTAATTTTATTACACACCAAACTATAACACTGTAGACTCGACCTGTTGAAGGTCAAGTTTGTCTCTTCGGGACGGTGTCACTGCTATGGAAAGTTGGCTTGGCTGATAAGAATGTATGAATATTAAAAAGTAACATTCGCAGTTTGACACCATCAGTTCTAAGTTTTGACATAAATAATCGTATTTTTTCTTTCTTTTAATTAGTTAAAGTTATATTGGATTACAATAATTTTGTAATAAAAATAGCTACTGTACATTATACATCATACAAACAGACAACAACAACTGTACACACGTACATTGTACAATCATACAAACAGATTCACGTAGAAAATAAGAAGTAAACCATCATTTACGAGAAAATCTATGAATTTTGTGTTTTTTAATCTAATTATCAACCCCGAAAATCTCGGGATTGGGCTTAGCTAATCCTGGGATTGACGGGACCGTAAAATGGTTACAGGATTGAAACCTCTACTAGTGGGTGAATATTGTGTTGTAAAAGTCTACTGAAAATCAAAAGATCATTTCAGGCTGTATATAGCAAAAGTGACAAAACAAACAAATGCTGGTTATGTCATGTTTTTGAAATGTTATTCCCAAAAAATTAAGTTTATGGAAACAGAAGAAAAATCCTACATTGCCAAATAAGATATAGTAAAAAAGTTGTCAAAGCACTTTAAAATTAGCTCTGCTAGATTCAAAGATAAGAGTTACTTACACCCAAACGTTGTGTAAGAGTTCTGTTACATTGTTGATAACTCGACTGTGGTGTTGTCAAATGACTGTTTTTTGGTCAAAACAGGCACACTTACCTCAATTGAAGTAATAATATTGTGTATGAAAGCTAGACCATTATGGTCCAGAATAACTGGGCCCTTCAACTTTTACTTACTTCTTACTTCTTCATACGAGCTTCCGGCATCAGGTAATGCCGACGACTCGATGATCATGATATGCCGCAGCCGCCAATGCCCAATACCTCTTGTTCCGCAGTGCGTCTTCCAATTTGTTTTGGCTGTCCTTTAAAGCTTCTCTGAGAGAATCTCTCATTCTGTTCTCCGAGGTGCACTCCAGCAGTATGTGGCCTATGGTCTCCTCTTCGACGCCGCACCTCTTGCATCTGTCGGTTTCCTTCAGTCAAAATTTTCTTAGGCCCTTCAACTTTTATTATTATTGTTTTTTATCTTCATTTGTAAATAGCAAACAAATTAAATTTGACTGTTATGTATTTGAAAACTGCGTATTTTATTATGAATAAAAAATATTTGAGATATTAATATAATTTATTAGTGGTAATCGGACACGTACAATTAGAAATTACAAGCTCGTGTTGTAAAATCATGGCCCAGATAAAAACTGACCTTACTAACTAAAAATACCTTGTAATTATTTTTGATCCAATATTACACACATAATATATAGTAAAGGTCTAACTTTAAAATATCAAAGATAACCAAACTTGATGTTATAGTATAGATAAAATAGAGTTTTAATTTCAAATAACTTACACATTAAAGTGATTTTATTATCAGTTTATTTTCAAAATAGATCTAAAAATTGTCACTAAATTCAAATAATTATTCGCGACAAAATTATAGAGCATTTTTTAATCAAATAGTTGTTTGCAAAATATAAAACAAAATTTAATGATTTATATAGATTAAAAGTATTCTTGTGTATAATAAAATTAATGTGTATTAGTATGTATCATAAGAATAATAAAAAATATAGATACTGGTTATATAAATAATATAATAATATGGCAATTTTTACACTGCTTTCAGTGGAGACAGATTTTACATTAGCATACTGGACATATTTGGATTTGAATGTTATCAGAAGAATGGAATGGAGCAACTTTTTGTAAATACCCTTAATGAACAGTTGCAGTATCTCTACAACCAAAGGGTGTTTGTCTGGGAAATGGTAAGTTACGTAAACAATTTTATTTTTAGTGAAATCATCTTAATATTCTACAGTAGAACTATATTACTTCGGCTAGCAATAAAATGCCGAAGTATTGATCATGCGATAAATGTTTGTGTGTCTGTCTGTTAAAATGATGTATGCACTCACAGACGTTGTAGAAAACTTGTGGTGGTGCCAAATTGAGAATTGAAAAGCTTTTGAGCTTTCTAGCGTGAGTCGTAGCGTGTCGGGATAATGTTTTTGGGTAAAAATTTATAAATATTGGGTCAAAAATTTGAAAATACAGTGTGGGGTAACGTTTTAAATGTTTTTCTGTATGGGGAAAAATGATTTTGAGAGTTAAAAAGTCATAGCGCTTCGGGGTCACGTGTTTGGGTCAAATTTTTGAAAATACAGTCTAGGTATCCTACATGTTTTGGAGTACGGGAAAACCGATTTTGACAGTTATTAAAAAATAAAATGAGCCGAAATCTCGAAAAAGTGTTTCATCTTTTCATCTTGTTTACCATTAAAAATACATTTACTTATATTCAAATATTATTTATCTCAACAAAATATAAAAAAAACACAGTATTTACAGGATAGTTGGCTTAAATTATTTTGAGTGCTAAAGTTTAAGACTACGGTATTTAAGACTTCTTTTTCTTCACTTGATGTTTTACACTGATTAGCATGGAAAAGAATCAACTTGACTTTTTCAAAGGTTTAATTATAGTTACAAAAAAAAAACGAAGGTCTGACCACTTATTAATGATCTAATAAAAAAATAATTAATTTAGTCAGACAGATGTTAAATAGACACGTCTACCAAAAAGGTTTTAGGAGGCAGGTGAGTTATTTCGTTAAAAGTTTAAATCCAGTCAGAACACAATATAAGAAGCTAAAAACTCTGTCTTATTATCGTATGTCTATAACATAACTATTTGTTATTTATTTTACAGCAAGAACAAGAAGAAGAAATGATACCTTTACAACCACTTCAGTTTTACGACAACAAACCAACAGTTGATGAATTAATGAACAAACCTGATGGCCTACTCTATTTAATAGACGAAGCTAACAAAAATGGTTTAGGCGGTGATTTCATTGTTGGTAAGTTGTTACAATGACATTTTACCTTATTATGTCTTTGTGAAAGTTTAAATTTTCGGTTTGGAATACTAGGCCACAATTTAAATAATTGTCTAACATAAATTCATAAATCAAAATGCTATAAAAATCTTGTCTTTTAAGCCTTTGGTACAGCGGAATCTAATGTTTTAATCAGTCATTATTATCAGGATTTATTGTTAAGCCTTAACAAATATAACATTGTTACTTTTTAGCCAAAAATGGTGTTTATGAAACCATAACATCCTTCTTAATTTATCTTTCTTTTTTGAAATGTATAATTTTTTCACAAAACTTATTTGGAAATAAAATTTCAAATCTATAGAAAATTTATATACTTAAAATTTTTAAGGATTTAAGAATAAATGACTTTATAAATTCTGTAAAGCTAAGAAGTTAAAATATAGCATACCACTGCTACAAATGCAAATATATTGAACTAGCTGGGTGCCTGTGCTTCGCTACAGGTTAAGCTCGATAAAAAAAATATCAATTTCAAAGGCATCCCGTATATTCTTTGTTAATACGCTATTTACACTATGTACTACTTTCTTAGCTTAAGTGTATAAAATATTTTTCTTTTCGTTTTATTAATACCTGTCAAAGGACAGCCTTTTTATATGCTTATTTAAAGAACCTCCTTGTAAACAATTTGAGTCAGTGGAATTTGACTTTTATTTATATTTCTAACGCTTTTTACGTTTTAATAACCTTAAACGCAAAATATTTTAAAATCCTGTCTTATTGCACATCTAGAGCATAAGGGAAACCACTATGTTAAGTCTCAAGTTAATATGTTTTGTCGTTTTTG
>JAGFPH010000812.1:350657-387146 GCA_018207615.1 Philaenus spumarius
TTTGATAAGCAACCTTATCACCTTATTTTGTGATACATTGTTTTAGTACATTGGAAAGGGTTTGAAATTTGTTTTCTGCATCACTTACTAGAACAGTGATTCTCAACCTTTCAGGCTCTATGCTCCCCCTTTGGACACTTATTTGAAGTCATGACCCCCCCCCCCCCCTCCATATCACCACCATATGTGGGTACAAGTAGTGCAATTCGAATTTGAAACTGAAGCTGGTTATTAAATGAAAATATAGATAATTTCACACACAAAATTTAATATTACTGCACATAAATTTATTTTGTACATATTATTATTAGAACATGTGAAATCAACAAATTTATTAATATTTAATTTATTTATTTAATATAGGTTAGGTTTGCATGTAATACTAGTAATTTTCACAACATTAATGAGAGGGCTGGCACAAAATTTAATAAACTATAATATTACTTTTTTACTTATTTTTTTTAATACACTCACGCCTCCCATGAAATTCTTCTATGCCACTCAGGTTAAGAACCCCAGTACCAAAATATATATTTATTTCATTGACTGTACTGTGTTATAAAAGTGAGTTCTTTAATATATTTTGTGTGTTCAACTCTAAATATGCACACAATACAATAATTATTTTAAGTACAAAACATAAAACAGTGCATGAACATAAAAGTTGAAAATTAGGAATTTGTTAGACCGTTCATTTATTTGAATAAACACAACAAAATTTCAAGAACTTGCTCTCTTTGTTTTTCTCTAAGCGATTTTTGAGAATTTTAAAATATAGCATAAGTATGTTACATCATGTAAAAGTAATAATTTTTGAAAACAAGTTTTGGAAAACTTATACCTTATCCCATTTCAAGATGGAAGTTGAACACACAAAAATTGTATTTTTGTAATTTTATTTAGTAATATTAAACAGTTTTGTTCTTAGAGAATAAAATTTTACCTAACATTGCCAATGAAATACCCTTAAAAAAATGCACCATTTCAATATTTTTTCAGAAGTTTTCCAATATTCAAAAATTTATAATTTGGGAAAATAAAAAAGTCAATATCCATATCTATAGTTTTTGTATTAATATTTAAACCAAAATCGAACATTTTTGGATTTGAACTTTTGTCATATCTCCCTTATAGTTCATGTGGTGTATCAAACTTAAAAGCTCTTAAAACTGAACATTTTTTAATTTAAACTTTGGAAAGTTCTTTTTCACATTAAATTTTTTTTTTTTATTATTACTGAGGTGGTTATACGGTAGCTCCTTTTGTTTAATTCCCTTAGTTACCTTAAAAGTTATAAGTTCCCATTCTATCTGTCATTAGTTCTCACATTAATACCTTTAATTTATAATGCATTAGCATACTTAAATTTACTTTTTTAAATAAATTTAAATATTTGCTTAAAATATTTTCTTAAAACGTTAATTTCTCTTAACCCTTTACTAAAAATTACTTTACATTTTGTCATAATATCATTTTCATCCTAATTTATTATATCAAAAATATTTCTCATTACTATTAGTTAGCTTACTTTAAGATTGAAAATATTTTACAAGGATAAAGTTTATGAAATTTTGTATGTGAATAATTAAAATTTTCTAAATTATTATTTTGGCATTTTTCTCTTACTCTATTATTCTACTATTTACATTATTTATATTTTTTAAGTAGGACTATGTATATTATAAATTTAAATTTTTTGTCATTGTCTAATTTTGCTAACAACTTTTTTATTGCAGTATTTAACAGTATTATAAACATTTCCTTTAACATCTTATTTTTTATTGAATTGTTTTTGCCTAACTTACTATAAAAATATCCAGTTTTAAATAACTTATAAGGATCTTAAATACATGTTCATAATAAAGCTTGATACCTGCCACTTTGCGCTGATATAATTTCCACATTAGGCATATCCGAAGAACTTGAATAGTTTTACTGGATTTTATTAAAATTGTCATTGAGCGAATGTAGGAGCACACATTTATCCGCCTCACACCGATTCAAAATGGCTAATTTCTACTGTTTTTGTTAATAAATGGACAGTGTAATAGAAACATAAATAAATTTCCATTAATAATTACTATTCTTGAAAAGTAAAAATATATAATCAGTACAGTCATATATAATCAGATATAATCATGAAGCTATCATAAAAATTTTAAACAAATAGTACAGTACAAGGATTTAAAATGTTCACAAATAGATAAATAGGGATATACAGTATTTGTAACAAAACATTTTGTTATAGCAACAAGAATATAAAATGCTCCAGATTATCAATAATATCAGTTGTAATTAGTTGCAACTTTTCAAAACATATTTCATATTAAGAAAAAACTTACTTTATTCACTTATTGGTAAATTCCAAAAAGGATAAAAAACCTTGGATAATTTGAATAATTTAAAAAGGTAGCCCAGTTTTAAGATCAAAAATATATTTAATATAAAAATTATATATTATATGCAAATATTATACAGATTTTTTTAACAAAAATTGTAGATTATTATGTTTCACAAAATAGTTAAAAACCAACTTGATGTTTTCAATGCACTGTGTATGTGTTGTTTTATTGCACTTTATTTTGTTCTGTGTGACTATAGATTGTACAAAGTAAGCAAATATTTAAAATTTTACCAAAAAAAGTGTACATATTTTCTGTAGCACTGGATCTTTGCTATAATCAGCGGAGCAATATTAAGTAAAAAAGGTAAGAGAACTGCAATATTTAATTTATGAGCTAGTTAGTTATTCTTCAGAATTTTATTACGTAATAACCCAAAAATGATCATTCCTAAATACAGTATTTTTTTTTGCATTTTTGAGACAGTCTTTAAGTGTTGCAATGGTTTTTATTTCAGTTAAAAAAGTCAATAAACAACGAGGTGAAACTAAACCTAAAAAGGAACAGCAAAAACAAAAGACAACAAAAGATGATATGTCTGAAGAAAATGCTGCACTTGTAATTCAGACACGTAAGATCATTTTATAAATTTTTTAAACTTTAAACAGAAATAGTTTTAAGACTGCAAAACACATGTTTTTATTTTTTATAATTTATATTAGGAATGTTCATTACATTAAGTTTAAAATTAATTTCAGAATTTAGAGGGTATCAAGCAAGGAAGCAGCATGGACCAAAATTAAGTTCAGGTGAGATAGATTTATGTTTTAGTAATCTTTTATATTTGATTTAAATAGTAGGCATGTAGATGTAACTTTTTTATGTTAAGCATTTTTCAATACTATTTTAAACTTTTTATGGAATTAGGCATAGAAGCTTAGTTTTAATCAAATAGTATAAACATTTCAAGTTAGTAACTGAACTTGATGTCCAAGATTTTATTTAATCTTTTTTACTTTTGCTCGTATTAAAATTCCAACGTATTGAAATCTTGTGAAAATTGTAAAAATTTTACCCCCACTTTTTATGACTTTTCTCAACATTTTCGAGGTCTCTGAACACGATAAAGCAATAAAAAAATAGTTTGTCCATGTGTGTCTATGGACACGATATGTGCACTCACAGGCGTCGTAGAAAACTTCTGGTGGTGCCAAAATCTTCATAATTTTACTGCGGAGAGTTGAAAAGCTTTTGAGCTTTCTAGCGTGACAGGAACGTGACATGTGTGACACAAACATCACATTTTTGAGTATTTAAAAAAATAAGCAGAAGACTCGAAAAAGTGTTCATCTTGTTAGTAATTTTAATTTTACAATATATTTATATATATATATATATATATATATATATACATACATACTATGCCAGAACAAGGACATTTTAAATCCTAAGCTAAATACTCACCATATTTATTCAAATAATTTACTTTTACAAAATTAAAATTTTGAATCTCCATCGTCCCAAAAAGGTTTTATGTTAATTTAGACTTCACTATTTTCCATAAAGATAACCAGGATTGATGTTTATAAAGGAATAAATTCCTTTTATTGGAATAGATATGTATATGCTAAAAAAGTAGCCATACATTAAGCCTGAATTCTACCAATTATAATTATTGTCATTTTGCATAGAAACAAAACCAATGGCATAAAAAATTTAATCACTCCCTTAATGAACATTGGTTACTTCAATGATATCAGTCACACAAGATTTGACAGTTTAAAAGTATAATAAGTAATAACAAAACTGAGTTTCCATAAAACAATAGCAATATGAATACTAAGAGCAAAGGCCAATTATTAGAAAACTCAATAAATCTATATTAATTGTTTTTGTTTTAATACAAACCAGGGTAATTACCAGTTACTTGTTTTAGCTTATTACTGATTTACTATTGCTTGAAAATTGTAGGTAAACTGGATACTGAAACGGCTTCGATGATGAAACAGTTCTGCAAGAAATGGAAGGCTAAATCTATATTCCAGGTATTATTACTATACCGGGCAGCTCGTCATCAAGATTTAGTCTACTTTTCACAACAGGTATATCAATATTTTTATTGTTCTTTAGTAATAATTATTGTGTCTTGAATTGGTTAATTAACTATAACAAGATATTGTTATAACACATTTTTTTATTAATCTCGGCTATATCAAACAGAAATTGAATATAAAAATGTACTAAAACTATTGCTGAATAGTTATTTACATATGACTATTATCTAGAGTATAAACAAATGATGCAATAAACATATGATATCTACAATATTCTTCAACACTTAAATTCAAGTCCATTGGAAACAAAATTAGGATACATCGAAGAAAATAAGAACTTTACATAACATAGTCTTTAAACTTAAACCGTTCTGGTTGTTTCCTCATTCTCTCCGAACGTCTTGGGTTTTGGTCGGGATTGATCTCTTGAGGTGGTACAACTGAATATGGTAGTAATGGAACGTCTTCATTTATAGTTTGAGGAAGTCGTGGAACATCAAAACACTGTGTAGGGCCAAAAATAACATACTTCTTATTTTTCTTACTGACTCGTGTTGAGTAGAGTTGGTTAATATGTCTTTTTATTATTCTTCCACTGTTCAAAACTATCAAATAGTGTAGTTTGCCAATTTTGTCTACTTCACCAAACTCCCAAATGTTTTTGTTATTTTTTAAGAATCGAACTTGTACTCTCTCCTTTACATTCAAGCTTCTTGTAGACTTGATATGACTACTTGAAAATTTCGGGTTGTTTGTAAAGATAGCATTCAAGCGAACTCTGGATTTTCTATTTAAATAAAGTTCTGCAGTTGATTTTTCACACACAAGAGTGGTAGCTCGATATCGAAACAATATCTTTCTTAATTTGTCTTTAATTGGAATGTGTTCATTAGAGGTAGCTAGAAGTTTGTGTTTGAGGGTTTGAACATTTCTCTCTGCCAAACCGTTTGTTGCCGGATGACCCGAACCAATGAATTTTAAAAAAAGCTCCACTTTTTTTGCAATACGTTTGAAATTCATCATTTTTGAAAATAGCAGAAGTATCTGATACCATTTGTCTTAGATAACCATGAAAAGCAAAAATATCTTCTAGTAGATTGATAGTCTTGAAGGAATCAGGAGTTACTTTTTATATTCTTACTTCCGCCCACTTTGATTTTGCATCATGCAGATTAAGAAGTAGATATTGTCAACTGGACCCCAAAAGTGAACTTGTTTTAGAGGGTTGGACTTTGTTAAAGCGCATTGTTCATAGCTTCGTACAATTCGTTCAATATCGGTGTCTATGCCAGACCAGTACATATACCGTCGTGACAATTGCTTCATTTTTGTCATTCCTAAATGTGTTTCATGTAGTTATTCAAGTATTTTTGATCTTAGATTGCTTGGAATGAATATTCTCTCAACTCTAAAAATTATTCCATCTATGAGGGTGAATTCAGAATCTTCTTACATATTACATTTTTAATACATATTTACCATGTGATAATTATAATATTCTTCATGTTTCTCCTATTAATTTCTAAATTGATATCCTCGTCGCCAAAACTATTGCGTCTTGAATTGGTTAATTAACTATAACTAGATATTGTTATAACACATTTTTTTATTAATCTCGGCTATATCGAACAGAACTTGAACATAACAATGTACTAAAACTATTGCTGAATAGTTATTTACATATGACTATTGTCTAGAGTATAAACATATGATGCAATAAACATATGACAACTACAATACTAATATAAAAATATTAAGTTTTATCTTTCACACTTAACTTGCATAAAATAATGGGAGCCATACTAAAGTGGCATAATGAAGATGTCAAATGCTAGGGTTCGACCAAGGTCTCTAGGTTTCTAGAGACCTTGGGGTTCGACAGGTAGCAGTTTCGTCATGCGCTATTGCATTCACCGGAATATATTAGTCTTCAAAACCTTATTAGTCTATATTAACCTTAAAAAGCTGTTGGTTTTGAAGAGTATTAAAGTGATTATAAATTTGCTAAGTAATGTTGCTATGGTAATACATGTAAACAAACATAAGCTTTTTATACGAACAGCTGTTTTTGTGAGCTATGGTTTTGAGTTCATACAATAAATGCTGTTCAGTTTCTTCCAAATTTGAAACTTTTTCGGGAAACTTTTCAAACTTTTCTTTACGTATAAACCTTCTATGAACTACTACAAAAATTTTAAGACCAAAAATAGCCAAATCGGTCCAGCCGTTCTCGAGTTTTAGCGAGACTAACGAACAGCAATTCATTTTTATATATATAGATATATATAGATAGGAAATTAATTAATTAATTAACAAAAAAAATTGAAGAAAAGATACGAATTTATATTTGTGAAATTTTTAGATGAAACTGTATCTTATTAAATGTTTGATTAATTTAACATTGAATACTACTGTCAATAAAAAAGTTTCATATATCTAGGCCTAAACGAATGTTAAATATTGAGAAGAATATAATTGGTAAGAATGTTCTAATTTATAACCTCATTTCAATTTTGTTATATTTGTTCTCCGATTTGCCAAGAACCGAAACTTTTATATTATAAATAAACTGATAATGCTTTTTTTATGTGTATAATAATTTATGTGTGGACAATTGAACTTGGTGCTTCGATATAGACTTGTGCTCATTCTATCCACATTACCATTTATCATATAATAATTTTCATTCGTAATTTGTTTATCCTAAAATCACTTCTTGTTTTGAATATTATTTTATTATATATATATTTCTTTTAGGTTAAATTTTTTTCTTGGAAAAAGACGGCACCAAACCCCTCCCCGAAGTTAATTTATCTTTGTGTTCCATTCTATTTTTATAAAATTTTCCAACTTTCATAATTTGTTTTAAATTTGTGTTACTTGTATTCACCAAATATTCTGAAATAAAATATAATTTGAGTTTGTATCAAAATATCATACCTTATTTTCTTAGAAAATATTAACAAATTAGTAGCAACAAATAAAATAGTGAGTTATTACAGTATATAGACTTATTTGTTAAATATAAGTTTTTTTATGAAATATAAGTTTTTATTTCTTATAGTGATCAAAGAAACCTCAATTTACTTCTTGTTGTTATTTGACATCTTATTATTATATAATATATGTTAAAAATCTTAATTTTAGCAACTGCGTAACACCCGTTACATTTTAATGTAACACCCGTTACACAAGATTTAATTTTATGTTTTAAAAAATTGAATGCCAATATCAATTTGAATTACAGTTCCATTACATACATTTACTGTGGAATAACTCATATTTTTTTCAAAATTTTACAGTTTTAAAATTCACATAGTTTTAAGAACATTTACATGAAGTTCACCTTCACTAACCATTTTCAGTAACACCCGTTACACTCCTTTTTTCTATATTTATATTCGTTAACATTTACTAAAAGTCATTATACATTCCCTCTTTACGAAGCGTTTATCAGGGTGTTATTTAAACAAGAATCTTATCCAGAAGAACCAAATTATGTTTTTATAATACTGTACTAATACTAAACTCCGAGATTTAGCAGCGACCAGAGCTAGAGGCAGTCTGCGCTTCTTCCTCTTCGTTGAAAGCTTTTTTATTTTAGAAAGTTGCTTTTTAGATTTTGTTGTTCCTCGGCGATCCATTGAGAAAACAAATGTTAAACGAAATAACGTTCTCATTAACAATAATTACAAGACGACGCAATAGTACAACAAAGAAGAATCGCGGGAGATCACATGGATGGAAGCGCGGGAAACGTCATCCAACTGTATACAAGCAACATCTGAGACGCGTGGTGGGGGGATAGGTGGCGCGAGTGAGTCACAGCGGCACTGCACCTGCTTCGTGTCACTCTCGCGTTTGTTCTCATTACTGTAAATGTATAAACAACGATACCGACTAAACCAGCCAGGCGATTTTAAAAATTAAAAGTGTAAAATTAATTAAAAATTATTGTCTTCAAAATGACTACCTGCGATTTGCATTTTTCGTTTTGTAACACAATTATTTTATTATTTTTTTTTAAGCCAGCAACTTAATTAAAATTTAGCTTCTTTGGCGTGAATTCTAATCTTATTCCGTTCACAAATCAGTTTTGCAAATGAACATCGGACGAAAATTCCACCAATAAACACCAATACAAAATGACTCCATTTTGGTGCTGCGCCGTGGTGGCAGAATTTGGAACTAATCCTGGGATGTTTAGCCTTAACTGGCACAACGTAAAGGTGTTAAGGAAATACAAAAAACTAGAGAAAGGTTAAGGTTTTGTGCAATCTAGAGAAATTAATTCTGGTACATTAAAGATTTATTAAGATCGTAAGTACTATCCAAATATTTGAATTTAAAAGAGATAATAAGAAAAAAAAATTGAATTTGTATTTACATAAAAATAAATTTAAATTTATTCTAACTTTAGTTAATTAATATTTCTACTTTAGTTATTTATATCAAAATTTATATTAGGATAGAAAATTAATTGTGGAAAATAAAATTTAGCATTAACACTTTTACAGTCATGTTTGCAATGACTAGCAAGTTGGCACCCTCGGAAACCGCATCAGTCATAGGTCTTGATGCGTTCGATCTATGACTGAGCACAGATATAACCGCATAATAAAATCTATTCATTTCATACCCATTTTTTGTGAATCACTTTAAATAAGTTATAAAACCATTTCTGAATAGTAAAAATAATAATAATTTTACGTAAAACACATTTACTTAATAAAAAATGTCAATAATGAAAATTAATTATATTAGATAGTGAATGATTTTTGTATTTATTTTTGAAAAATGAAGACAAAACAAGAAATGAACTGTTAAGACATAAGTTCTTTAGTTTTAAATGTCTCGCTTTCCTCCTCTACTACGAACCATTATAAAAATATTTCAAAAATGTACATAATATATTAATTTAGATTTATATAAAAATACTAATCATTCATAAACCTATAAAAAAAGATAAAATGAGGACAAAGCGAAAAAATGTACAGTTTACACGTAATTTAGTTATTTCAAAAAAATTTTACTAATATGGTGAAATATCTTATGATATGAATAGAAGTGATAAAAATAATTGATTTAAATTAATAACTTACCTTAAATTGTGAAAATATGGGCAGAATGGTCGAAAACTTGGCTCAAAAATGCCTATAACATTCTTTATAGTCGATATTCTCCTAGGCTACGCTAACAGTACTAGTAGAACAGTCTCTACTAACCACTGAGGTCGAAATATGGCCATAGGCAATGGCTAAATCCCCTCTTTTCCAATGTAAAGTAAATAGTGCATGTGAGGTTAAAACCGCGCTCAGTCATGGCGATGGACATTTTTTGCAGCTTTAACCATGCTCAGCACGGAACGTGTTAATAATAATTATAAGTACTTTATTTGAAAAACTATTTGAGTTTTGAGAGTGGCAGTATTTGGCTGAAAGACATTCTGTGCCATTATCAGCTGATTTGGGATTATGGTGGGGACAACTGGTGACTTTGTAGAAGCTATAAGGGATGATGCTATGCAGGAATATATTCAAGTCACTAGGACAAGTCATTACCATGCCTTTTACAGAGATTTGGACTTTGACCTTGGTAATAACACTTATTTTACTGAGGAATTTAATTCAAAATTAATTACAGTAAAACTCCAATTATCCGAACTCCAACTATCCGAATCGCTGATTATCCGAATTGCTTTCAGAATTTCAGAAAAAAAATAAGACGGTAACGTACTGCGATTTGCAAAATAATGATTCTGTCTACGTGCGCTAATGCACATAGGCTTAAAATTGCAAATACTCCCAATACGGGGGCTGGCATGCGAAGCAAGCAATGCATTGTGTATTAAAAATACTCCCAATACGGGGGTTGGCGTGCAAAGCATGCAATGCACTGTGCATTGGAGCAGTGAACATGATAAGAGAGATAATAGTACTCAAAAGTTTAAGTTTAACTTAAAACTCACTGACTAACTAGGGAAGATGATTTAAAGTATTAAATGGGCACCATTGGGTGTGGCTTAAAAAATTAGTCAAAAGGCATTTCAGTACAGTAGAGCTCTATAAAAATGTCAAACTCCGGCTATATTTTTTCTAGATATTTTCTAGAATATATGGTATATGGGGTTTTATTCTAAATTTTAATACTGACTAACATCCTTAGCCTTCTTATAAAAAAATATTCAAACATATTTACATAAAAATAAATATGTATTTTATTAATGCTCTTGTTTTTACTCATTTGAGGGGTGGCTTATTTTACGCTTAAAGAGTAATCACGTCATACGACGTGATCCTACGTCTTTGATCAAAGAGTACTCACGTCATATGACGTTCCTGATTGCCATGGGTACGAGTTTCTATTACGACTCAAACAGTTGGTTATTTCACCACTAGAGTGTAGACATGTAATGTAAAAGTGTCTTTGCAGTAATAGTTGCTACTTTATTGCGCTAGAATGAGCGGACATGACATCGTGTACACGAAACTGCCACGTCGCTTTGTTTGCTTCTTTCTTCTGTCCCACGGATTTCTCACTGTGTTGACTACTTTGTTTGTGAGCTGCTTGTTGCTATGGTTTTGTGTTGTTGTTTGATTTCTTAATTATAAATAATTAATATCTCTTTTATTTTGTGATTTTAAAATTTAATCTTTAGGCTTTACAAACTTTGAAGTGTTTTACAAACTGTAAAGAATGGACCTCGATTTTTCAATCATTTTAAAGCAATAAATGTGTTAGAAATCATTTTAAAACATTAAATGTGTTAGAAATCATTCTAAAACAATAAATGTGTTAAAAATCATTTCAAACAATAAATGTGTTAGAAATCATTTTAAAACAATAAATGTGTTAGAAATCATTTTAAAACAATTAATGTGTTAGAAATCATTTTAAAACAATAAATGTGTTGGAAATCATTTTAAAGTTGTAAATGTGTTAAAAATGGATATAATAAACAATATTTAATAAATAAGTATTGATTTAAAAAAATCTTACTCTGGAAGTATGTTAAAATGTGAGATTTTCCACTCCTATGCGGAACAATCCTCAAAGGGTTAAAGCACTATTATAGTTAAATAGCTTATTTACATGTGGTTTGCCTTCAGAAATTGACCACATCACTATAATAGTGATACACTGCAATTATACAATAATTGTATGCATATTAACAATCCTTTCAGTCAATGATGTAGTATATCTTCACAGATCAAGAACATATGAATAATGTTTGGGACCAGGGAGATTACTCTTTCAACATTTTTCTAGTTGTTTCTAGTTGTTTTTTTAATTAATTAAAAAAAAAATTGTTGTTCTTACCAACTTATACTTATTGTTATAGTATAACTCTTTTAGTATGTTGGTTTGTTTAGTTTTAATATTTTTACTATATTATTATATTTTTTAAAGTAATAACATGTTTAAATTAATTAGTTTAACCATAGATTACTTATGTCAAAATTTTGTCATGGGATTATTTATGTATCGTAAATTTAGCTACTGACAAATATTTATTTTTTTTACCGTACTAAAATAATTTTGTAATTATTGTTTTAAATTTTAATTGTATCCTAGCATTTTTTTAGGGCTATATATTTTTTTAAAGAGTTATACATCAAACTATTCAATTTTTAAAAAATAAAAAAGGAGTCTACTTTTTATTCAAAAATAAAAAACAAGAGTTTTGAAAAAAAATTAAAAATTGTATAAAAACATTAAAAAAATTTTTAACACATACTTGTGGTAAATACATAAGTTGTACTACAATTTTTGTAAAATTTAAAAGTTTTTTATTTCTCTAAGGGTTTGGTGTATTAAGAGTTTGGATACACTGTCATTTATATATCGTCAAACTGTCTAAGCAACCTCAAGAAAACAAGGATGCGAGCTACTTGTAACAGCGAAACTGTGCAACTGACATCTGAGGTTAGAGGGGGGAAGGTACTGGGAAAGGGTTTGAGAAAACGCACCTCTTTTGTGAGCTACTGCGATTTTGCAAATGTCGTATCGTTATTTTGACGACACATAAGTAATCTAGGGTTAATATGTGAGTAAATGAATACTCCACATTGACCCACTTGGTTTACTTTCAGGTGCATTTGTTCAATCAGAATGCAGTAAGTGCCATGACCATCTGCAACAAAGAGGTTGTCTCCCTCAACAATATCAATACTGATGTGAGAGCTTCCAAGTTTCTTGGTAAAATGAAAAAACCAGTTGTCTGGAAACTGCCCTTTAAACTTAACGATTTCCTTCCATTTTGTGACTCATCGCATCTTTGCAATACCTTAGGAAAAAGGTAAAACTGGTAGCCAAAACTGCTTTTTTTAGGTAGTTGTCAACTTGTTTTTAATGCATTTAATGTTATGATAATATATTATGTTTAATACTATATCAGTCATGATAAATAAACTAACCAAGTTTTATTTTGTGTAAGTTTTATTTCGTGCAAAATCTATTATTTTCTGATTGACTATTATTGACACAATTTCACTTATTTATCCCACACGCATTTTCTTATATTTTGTTAGAAATTACACATTTTAATTAAACTTGTACAAAATAATGGTTATATAATTTGCATCCAAACAAACAAATATTTTTGCTATTCCGAAATATTTTAATAATTTATAAATTGTGTAATTTTTCAAAACAAAAATATTTACAATACCGTATTTACTAAATTCAAAATATGCCCAAATCAAAACTATTTTTTTTTTTAATTCCTTAATTCTTAAGTTTTATAAGAATGTTAAGCTATTTTTCAATGCATTTATGTGTTGCAATAATTAATCACATTGTTTATAATCAACAAAATACATAACTCATTATAATACTTTGCTATGGTTAAATTTCAAACCACTTTTTCATTCAAATTATAAAGGGAAATTCATAAAAATAATTATGCGAGGATATATCTTTAAATCATAATTTTGATTCAGTAAAAATTTTATAATAAAAACGAATTTGCTTACATATAAAATAATAAAGTAAATTATATCTGGAAGCAACAATATTATTTCATTTCCAGGACACTTACGAAAGACGAAGCTCCGTGGGATGATCCTTTCATACGAAGATCTCGTATATATTCCGCCCACCAACCAAGACAAGGTACATTCATCATGTACAAGTAAATACTTTTTACCTAATCCCCAATCTTTATTTGTAATATAACAGAATTTTGTATTGGTTCTCGTTACATGACAAAAAAATGAGTAAAGTATGATTACACAGCACTTCAATCAGCTGATCATTGGTGAAATGTAAAGAACTTTAAAATGCCAAAAATGACCAACATTGTATTTGTTTAAATTTATGTCCTTACTTATTTATTCACTATAAGCTACTTACTTTGTCAATGTGTAGAACCACGGCCTAACTGGGCAAAAATTTTGGCAGAACTCGATTTCTGTACTACTTTATATACTTCATCCCAAAAACTCTTAAAATAAAAAGATGTTTTAATCGATTACTAATTCTTAAGTAGTATTTATTTTTAAAAGATTGATTACTAAAAATATTTCTGAGAGCTTAACTCGGATGATTTCATCAGTCAAGAGAGCTCTTCTCTCAATATTGCAACGTTATGCAACACAAAAAAATAAATTTATTTTATATCACAAAAATTGTAAAATTAAACTATTTTTTTATTTAATTCACATAGGTTCTTGAATGCTAGTACTTACATGAAAATTGGAAGCGTCAAATAAGAAATCAGAAAATTAACCTATATTATTGTTTTTCTTCATATTCCGTACACATATTGGATTAACTTTAATGCTATTTCAGTTTTTTTAAACTGAAATTCTCTTTATTTTACGATTATTATAATTTTAACATTTTTATACTTTCCATTACCACATTTTTTAAACTTTACCAAAATTTCCTTAACTTTATCAGCTTGTGGTTAAAACCAACATTTTTATCTACAATACCCAGTAATTATATTTTGAAAAACCTTTATACTCTCCTTTATAATAAAATATGGCTTACCATTAAACTTCAAGTATAATTTGTACACCTTTAATTGTATGAGTTTGGCATAAAAACACTTTCACTTTTCGTTGTCTTACATAATACAATTATTAAATTATATCAATTCAAAATTCTAGGATTTACTACGAGGCTTGTCCAGAAAGTTTTGGGAAAAACATACAGAAAATTTTTGTCAACAAAATTTATTTCTACAAGAAAGAGGATATCTTAAACTATTTTTCTACATAGTTTCCAAAATATTTTAGACATTTGTCGTAGCGAGGATCCAACTTTTCTATACCCTCTTCATAGAAAGATGCCGCCATTGACGAGAGCCATTGCCGAACATCGTCTTCAGCGTCAAAGCGGCGCCCTCTGAAATTCCGCTTCAAGTGCAAAAACAAGTGGAAATCAGGTGCCAGATCAGGGCTGTACGGCGGATGGTCAAATTGCTCACAACCAAATTCTTGAATAAGGTTTTGAGTGGCACCAGCAGAATGGGGACGTGCATTGTCATGGATCACCACAATGCCGTCACTAAACATTCCAAGTCTTTTGTTCTTAGTCGCACCCCGAAGTTTTCTCAGTGTTTCACAATATTGTTCCGCATTGATTGTTTCCCCTCTGGGTAGAAAATCAACAAGCAAAGTGCCCTTTCTGTCCCAGAGCACAGTGAACATGATTTTTCTTGTCGACAAAGTTGTTTTTAACTTTTGTTTTTTGGGGGATCGTGAGTGTCTCCACTCCATTGACTGTTGTTTGGACTCTGGAGTGACATGACAAACCCAAGTTTCATCACCTGTAACAATCTTGTTTAAGAATTCGTCTCCTTCATCATTGTAACGGGCGAGAAAAGTCAATGCACTGCCAAATCGCTTCTTTTTGTGTTCATCCATAAGCATTTTCGGAACCCAGCGGGAACACAACTTGTGATAATTCAAGAGATTAACCACAATCTCGTGCAAAAGAGGTTTTGAAATTTGTGGGAATTCATCAGAAAGCATTCTTATGGTGAAACGTCTCTTTCCACGAATTTTCTCATTCACTTTTTCAATCAATTCATCACTCACAACCGATGGCCGCCCGCTGCAAGCCTCGTCATGGACATTGGTTCGCCCATCATTGAATTTCCGAACCCATTTTCTTACCATTCCATCACTGATAACTTTTTCTCCATAAACTTCTGTAAGTTGACGATGAATTTCAGCAGGCTTCATGTTCCTTGCGTTCAAAAATCGTATTACTGAACGCCCTTCACAGTCCGCAGGATCAGAAATTGTTTTAAACATTTTGAATGCACACTAACTAATGTAATCACAACAAAATTTTGCCGTAATTGCGCCAGCTGTTCAACAATGAACCAAGGAGACTAGAGTGCATGCGCGGAACATCGTCGCTAGCACTGTGCCGGCGGTAGAACGAAACGGTACTTACTTTCTGGACAAGCCTCGTATAATTGTCTTTACATTTTGGCCTAAAACAACATAACTGGCTATAATAACTTCAACAGTTTTTTTTTTTTTCAATACCATAATAGTTAATTTGTTCAATATTAGAATTTATTTTTAAAAACTATTAATATTTTAATTTAAATTTCGAGCATGGTTTTTTTAAATGCTTAACAATTAATTACTGATCTGATTTTTTCATGTTCAAAGCTGCCCAAGAAACACATTTCAAAGTCATCAAACACTACTAGGGAGCACATGTGCCTAACACACTTAACTTGAAATTAAACTTCGTCAAATGTTTCAACAACCGTTAAATTTTGTTTGATTTAACTCACTCTACATGAGATTATGCAACATTTATGTAAAAGTTTCTTTACAACAGTTGAATACTTAAACATCTGGGCTTATCCTGTGTCGCCCTACTCCTTCCCCTAGTTATGTAAATAGGCTAATTACAAAACGTGTTGAATAAGAATCTATTACCAGTACTACAGTATTTTTTAAAGTCCATCCAGAAGGATATCTAATAAATTTATTTCAAAAAGGAATCGCGTGAAAACTAGTCACCTTATTATAAAATGTATAGAACCAAGGTTGCAGCAGTAACATAAATATTATTAATTGAAACAAAAATATTTTTATTATTATTATTTTTGCAGGTGATTGGTCCTATACAAGTAATTACAACAACCGTGTGGATCCCAGGTCTAGTGATCGTGAGTCTGATTTCATTCAGACTCCCTACTGCAGAGATCCTGACAGTTTAGAAGAAATGCATAGAGGTCAACAGTTTCAAAAGGTATAAGATGGGCAAAAAACAACGAGTCTACTCTCTTAAACCTTTTTAGCCATAATGATACCAAAACAAAGATTTAAAAGGGGCTGCATTTTATGACCACATATTTTTCTTTATATCCTGTGATTCAAAATTGTGTTCTGAAACTTCAGAAAATAGGCCTTTAGGACAAAGAGTGAAACAATCCTATAAATATTGATTCGGAAATGCTAAGTTGTCTAGCTGCCGTTTAGTATTTGTTATAGAAAAATTAATATGTCAGGAATGGTTCATTGTAATAAAAGCAAATTGAATGACATAAACTTTTAATTACTAAAACATAATCAACCAGATCAGTTCATCCATTTCAAGATGACGGCCGTTTAAAATGATCAAAGTTCAATGACTAAAAAACATTTAAATTTACAAAGAATATAAATTTATAGACTTTTAGTTTCCAATTTTGTTCTACAGTTTTCGTTTTGAACTAATAAGACAAAAATTTTAAAGAAAGATATTACAAAATTAAAGTTACCGTATGCTAGAAAAAGTAATTAACTTACAAACAAAATGAACGTATTAATGTTTTAATAATTTTTTTTACTTTGTAACTTTTTAGCATAACTTTGCTATTTTTTGTGCACTCTGTTTGAAACAAAAACTGTTCAATTGGAAATTAAAAAATTCTATAAAACTGTATTCTTTGTAAATTTAGCTGCTTTTGAGTTACTGAACATAGAAACGGTCACCATCTTGAAATGAATGAGCTGATCAGGTTGATATTTTTTCAATAAGAACTTTATGTTTTTAATAAATACACCAAATCTGGTTTCATTGCAATAAACCACCCTTAACACGCCAATTTTTCACTCGAAATGTCCACTAAGTCAGGAAACTAAGTATTTCCTGACAGGTTTATAAGACTTTTTACTCATATATATTTACGTTTTACTTTGATATATTTTTAAATAAATATTATTAGATTATAAGTTAGTGGTTTGTACTCACTTCAACGGATCCTTAATTAGTTTTTTCCTTTGAAAGTATTGCAGTTTCGGACCTTTTTTTGTCCATCATTGGGTTATATATAAATCACAGATGCAAAACATAACACTCAAAAATTCACTTCACCTGGAGGGTGTAAGAGTTCATAAGCGAACTATTATTAACACGAATATTGACGTGCATGTCAAAATGTTATATCATGTCTTCTTTAAAATTAAAATTAAAAAGTGGTGGTAAATTTAATGGTCAATTGTTTATTTCAAGAACTTAATTGCAGTCATATATTTAGGCATTCATGTTTTTTTTTTTGTGACACCAGTCTGTATACAGTACTGCAATAAAACTGTTTAAATTTAGGACTACTGCAATAAAACGGTATAAATTTAGAACTACTGCAATAAAACCGTTTAAATGTATTACTATTGCAATAAAGCTGTTCAAATTTAGGACTACTGCAATAAAACTGTTCAAATTTAGGACTACTGCAATCTAATTTAGGACTACTTCAATAAAACTGTTCAAATTTAGGACTACTGCAATAAAATTGTTGAAAATTAGGAATACTGCAATGAAATTTAGGACTACATTAGAACCTCGATAATTCGAGTCACAGTAGTTCGAGGACCCAGGTATTTTGAGCTGTGTTTACAAAATAAAAAATAGTTTTTTTTACTATTTTAAAGCTTTTAAAACATTGATTGTAGTGCAGCTTCAAAATTACTTTATACCGCCGTCCCATTGCAGGTTCAAAATGCCAACTAGTCTATTGAAAGTGACATGGGATCAAAGTGGCAGGCTTGTGTTCACTTGGCGGGCTTGGCGACACACCATCACTCACAGGTAGGAAATGAGTCAACATTGGGTGTCACCGACGCCGCTTATATCTCATGTCAGCTCAGTCATATAACCCACACTTGACTGTCTACCCCTCTTGTTATTCTAAAAATAGATCAATTTCAATAGTCAGTTCCCACGGAAGTACGAGGGCTACGCATATTCGTATTGTGTAACATTGTCGATTAGTGAGTGCATTCTTTACTGTTTCTGTTAAACTATTGATTTTAGTTTTGATTATGTTTTTGTAACGATGAGCGAAAAAGCTAAAAGAAAGTTTGTTCCAATTAAAATTAAATTAGAGGCATTGAAAAGACTTAGACAATGGTGAAACCTTTAAGAAACTTGCATCTGAGTATGGTGTCGGTGAAGTAACTATAGGGGAATGGCACTGTAATAGAGATAAAATCGAAACATTTTCAACTATTAAATGTTCTAATATTTCGACTAATTAAGACATTAAAAAATATGTTATTCTTTATTTTTTCGTATTCCAAGTTTTTTATAGTCAGCCCTAATTAGCTCAAATTATCAAGGTTTTACTGTAATCCTTATCCTCCATTTACACAAATTCTTAACTTAGCCATATTTTTTTTAGGCCGACCAGTACGATTCGTATAAACAAAGGAATGGCTCAAGAAAGAAATCTAGAGCCCCTCCGACTCCACAACGAAACCCTCAAGGTAATGCGTCAAAAGACAAGTATTTTAATGAACACTGGGAACAATCTGAGTATGATAACATCAGCATATCATCTAGACAATCTCCAGCTCCAGGAAAACAAGGCTATGGTTACAACAGTAGGAGCTCCAGTAATTGTACCAGTCCTGTACCGAGCTACCAGCCTCCGCCTCCTAATGCCAACTTTATAAATAAACAAAAACAGTTCAGCTACACTGTTAATGACAATAATAACAGGTAACTTGTATAATTCATCAACTTAATGTTTTGCTTCATTTTTCTTGGAGTCTAAAAAAATATTTTTATCAAACATAATTCCTTAATGCTCATAACTTTATTGCCAAATAATGCCATATAACCAGATAATTTCAAAGGGAATTTTATGCATTTTACAACATAGTTATAAATATTGTTTATAGTTATCAAAATAAATGGTTAATCTTATGAACTTAAACAAAAGTTTCAATTACTCTAACAGTAGAATTCTACAATAGTAATAAAAATAATCATTTGACCATGTCCATTATAATGGTATGTGGACAAAAATGTAATCTACATAGAAATTTCGTACAGGGGAAACAAACTATCAATTATTTAAGGCAAAAATATAATTCTACCTTTATGACCGTTGTTATTATTTGTGATGCGGAATATGATAAGGCTCTTGTCGCAAATTTTTGAAATTGAGATTTTGTTATTTCCTTAAAGAGGGTTGATTTCTGAACAATCTAACGCAAAATCATAATTCTATCTTCAAAATTGAGGAAGTTATGGCCAATTGAAAATTAGTTATGGAAAAAGGTAGTTTTGAGAAAAACGCAATTAAAGTTTTGAATACCAATTATGCCAAGTTTTGTTTATTTCATGCCAGCGCTTGTATTATTTATGCAGCTGCTTACCACAGAGTAAAGTAAGACCTTGCATAATTAAGGAATTTTTAATAATTGTGATTTTTAATAACAGATATTGTCTAGATTATTATTAATGTAATAATACAAAAGGATGTTTGTTGGATTTTAAGCCTGTTTGTATAACATTTTTAACCAGTCAAAGAAAAGGGCCATTTTTTCGGGAATGGTATCAAATTAATCAGAAGATGTTTTACTATTAGTAAAAACTACAGTTAGTTGCCTGAAACGTCGTTGGATTACAGGAGATGCTACTGTTTGAGCAGTGGCGGCTCGTGAGTAAAATGCTGGGGGGCACACACCACCGGGGTGTTTGAACATTTTGTGTATTTTAGTGAGTTTTTAAGGCAATCTAGGTATTAAATTTGTGATGCCATATGTTTCTGAAATACTTATCATATGTAAATCCGAAATACTCTACTTACATACCTTTAGTTATATTGCTTGTAGCAGAAGTGTATCCTTCTTTCCGACTCACTAGATAAGTCGCTCTGCGCATGCTCGGATGCCGTCCCAAGCCTTCCATAAGGCACAAGCTTAGACGTGTTATAGCACCAGCAGCCCCCACCACTACCACTCTTCATATAACTGCATGGTAATGGATTGGGACGTTCTGGCCAGCGCCCCACGGCTACAAATACAAACTTCTCGCGCTATTTTTGCGTGTTTTTCCTACATTTTTGATGTATGTGATTGAAAAAAACACATTGGTTAATTAGATGTATAATTATAATTGAATGGGTATTTAATTTTTTTTTCTTTTTCAAATCTTTTGGAGGGGCGGCGTCCGAGAGCCCTTATGGGCAAGCCGCCACTGTGTTTGAGACAATGCAAGCAATGTTAGTCATTACGAAAAGGGACCTCTTGTCGCACCCATGTTATTTCTCCATAACGACAAGAGGTCTCTTTTCTCAGACCTGACATCTGTTGCTTGGATTCCTTTTTTCGATTATTTCTCGACTACAAACTACTTTACAATTGATATTAGTTTGTAAATAAGAAGTTGGGCAACAATAATCAATAAAAAACCAAAATTCAATATGTTTGACCCTTACTACTTATTTTGCCTATACTGAAAATTTTACTCTCCTGACAAGAGGTCCCTTTTCATTTTCCGCATCACATTTATTCTTTAAACTATCATTTTTACAGAGAGAAACAAACATACACAACTCACTCAAATGAAGCTCCAAAGAAAAACGGTAACCCAAATCCAATTCGGGAATTGGAAATGTTGGCAAGGCAAAATAACAACTTCAATGATGATAGCGACGAACCTCCGTTTAATTTCCAAGTAAGTCAATAAAAGATGAATACACAAATAGTACTTATGATAGTAAAAATGTTTTAAATAAATATTTATATAACAAAGATGTTTAACTAATTGATACTGAAGTTTGTTTTAGGACATTCATTTTTAGAGTTTCATTACCTTAATAGGAAAACCCTTATATGATAACTCATTGATAACTTCTAAATTATTAAAAAAAAAATTGCATTAATTTGACCTCTTATAGGAAGTTCTTATCGCTCATGTTCAGTGTTCATGGGACGTGAAGAAATTTTTGAAACGGATATCACTAAATTCTTGGGTCTTGTGGTTGACCAAAGTCTCACTTGGCGACCACGTATTGACCATGTTTATAGTAAACTAAACACAGGGCTTTTATGTTAAGAAGATTGAGTGAGTAAAATTTGTTCAAGAAGCACATGCCCCATGGTTTACTACTCACATTTCTATACATATCTTAGATATGGAGTAGTTGTGTGGGGAGGACAATCAACTGCTTCTAACAGAGTTTTTAAACTAAAAAAAAAATAACAATGAGGATTATTTTTAATTTGGCCTATATATGTTGCGTAGCACACACTTTATTTTGTATACTCCATTTTTATCGTATGCTTCCCTTTCTTCTATAGTCTTATTTAATCTGTTCTTTATAGTATTTGTTCGTATTAAATGCCGCTTTCACATTGTATTTCCAAAAAATTTTCATTTTGCATGTTTTCTTTCCAGTGAAGGTAAATCTTGCCCAGATATTTTCCTGTTTTTTGTGACTTTTGTCATAGTATTGTTTAAATTTTGTTTTATTTTACAAATTAATTTTCTTATTATTCTCTTTTCATAACCATTATTCTCAGCTACCTTAAATATTGTGTTCAGTTCTTCTTTGTGTGCTTCCCTTTTTAATGGTAGATTATATAATCTATTAATCACGTATCGAAAAGCTGCCATTTTGTATTCCATGGTGTTTTGTGTAAAAACTTACTGCAGCTAAAATGTTGAAAAACGTGTGATGATAGAGAACCTCATAATTTACAAGAAAACTAAAGCAGATCCAAACATTTGTTAAAAAGTTATGAAAAATGTGTTTTATTCGAGAGATACAAAAGTAACACTGAGTTTGAAAGCCGTCAGCTTTATTCACTGGTCCCCATGACCAATGTTGTCCCGGCATGGTTATTGTTACAGTGTTACAGTAAGGTATGAGTTGATACGTTTTTGTTATTAATTTCATTTTGGTCAAACTCAAATTTTTCTTTTCTGAAAGTTGTATGATATCTATATATATTAAAAGAATTTGGTCAAAACCTATTTCCAATCGCCCAGCCTCTCCTAATGGACCGATTTTGATGATTTTTGTTTTAAAATGTGTCTTATTACCTGTAGATATGTCATCAAGCATTTACCGAAGTCCTAGGACATTAGGGCTACGCCCCAGTGGCCCTCAAAGTTTCAATGTTAATCTTATGGAAGGTCAATCTTAAGGAAGAAGAAGAAATATTTCTTTTGATTTTATCAGGGACACAAAAACAGCTGTTCGTATGAAAAGCTTAAAACAGCTGATTTTGATCAACAACTGATTTGGATCAAATCAGTATCAAATGCAGTATTACCTTTTTGAGGTTACATTGACAAACTAAAAACAAACACAAACAAAAATCAACGAAAAATGCTAACTATATTTTAATTCAATTCAAACATTGGTTGTTACAAACCTATTATATATAAAACAGCTAATTTGGATCAAAAACTGAACATAATCATTCACAGATATGTCAAGTCTTATATATTATCATCCGTTCAGCCGCTATTCACCCGAGAAGGAGCCCCGGTATACAATCCTTCAAATTTCCCATGTTAATCTTATGGAGATAATGTTTAATGAGTTTGAGTCAGCTGCCAAATAAAACAGCTAATTTATGCTCGGTCACCTATGTACAAACGAGCAAAAGATTAACGAGATTCTTTATCGAATTTTCCACCTGCGAGCGAAGCGAAGCAGCCATCTGAGGCCAAAGGCCGAGCCGGGGTTGGGACGCGGAGCGTCCAGGGGCAGAGCCCCTAGTAATTAAGTTAATAATATTTTAAATTATACTAACGAGAAATTCCTATATGGCTTACAATGCAGGCGTAGGAATAAAACCAAAGAATGATTATTTGTTTTTTTTTTAAAACTTAAATGAATAAATAATTCAACCACGCAGCTGAACCGCTGACGTGAGTTGGGCAAAATTCCAAAATTAAGTTTATAGGCCTATGTTTTAGGGTTTCAACCAAGAATTTGGGAAATAGGTCTATTCACGACAATGCTGAATAGCTTCAAAATGGTTCGCACGCCATTCCTCATATTGGGAGTATCTTCAATACACAATGCATTGCGTGCTTCGAACCCCGCGGTATAATCCACCACATGGCTTTGAACCGGGTACTTCTATGGTGTTTTACGTTTTGATCGATTTTGGGGAAACCAAGCGAGCTATAAGGTCGCGTAAAAAAACAAAATGTACAGAATAACATCCTACATTTTTATTTGAACAAAAAACTCAAAAACAAATTCATTCTCATAGGAAAATCTCAAAAAATAGTTACTTCCATTCAATAAACGTGCTTCCGATTTTTTGATTTTTTTGGCTAACGAACTCGTCCGAGCGACGTAGACAACCAACATGTGTACCAAATTTGAACCAAATCAGACTTAAAATGCGGCCACTAGAGTGCGAACATATATATATATATATATATATATATATATGATTTTTAATGACACTTCAAAACGTGTTCTGGGTACCATGATCGGTGCTCATTTGCTACTCCCGACCTTGGGTCTTACCATAAGGGCCACTGCAATAGCTCATTTTTCCTATGGGAATTCGCTAATAACTGTGCAAGCATTTTGTATAGAATACTTCTTAGAATGTTTAAAGTGATAATGAACACTGTTATTTATTGACTAAAATTATTTCATTCTGACCCTTGGTTTTGGTTTGTGGGAAATATTAGTTTGATAGGTGCTAAAAACCTAATTGATACAGAGGCAGGGGGAATTCCCCCAATTCACAGTGTGGGAAAACCCCTGCAACCGTTAATCCAATTCCCACCACTCCACTATTGTGCATAACTGTTTTTCCTAAAATTCTTGCTACAAACTTTTTGTAGCGATGAATCAAATGGAAACGATCCTAATTCAACAGCTCTAAAGGTTAAAAAGATATAATGTCATCCTTTTTTTTGGAGGTCCCAAATTTGTAAACCTTAATGTTTCGAATATTTACATGGTCTGCCATGTGGCACCAACCTCAAATCAAAATTTCATTGTTGGGAAGTAAGCAAACACTTCAAATAGATATACGAACAAAATAAGTGATTTGACATTTTTTTGTAAAAGAGATTAACACACGTTTACATGGTTATTTTTCAAGATAGAAAACTTTAAAGTGAGCTTCTATTATGTTTTCAGGCAATATTGCGGAAAACGAACAACAATCGAGCATCCATGAAAAGATCTACCGATTACGAACCAAATGTGCCTACATCTTCATCATTCCAAACCATATCGGAACAACCGACCTACGACCAAACCCGACACTATAACAAAAACAAAGTAAACAGCAATAAAGGATACAACGATTCGGCCGTACGAAGTGGAAATGTTGTTTATAATTCGAATAATAATAATACTCCTTCTCATTTACTGCGTCAAGGTTCTGCGGAGAATAGGAAAATGTTGGTCAAGCAACATAAGATGTCGGTTAAACAGAATATCAAAAAAGAACACATAACTACTGAAATTGCACCGGGTATAATTGTTCAAGGAGAGGTAGCAGAGTTGTAATTTCTTATAAAATTACAAAAGAAATACAAGTTCCCATATAGATTAAAACGCCACTTTTACAATTACACAGTGGTATAGTATATGATTTTGCAAAACATATTATAAATATTATAGGTTTAAATAGGCTCAATAAAAATATAGTAGAGTCTCGCTATTCCAAGAATCCTCCTTTTCCGAACAGAGTTCAGAAAAAATAACGATTTTTATAACATAAAAACAGGAGAAATTAAAAGACGTTCGCGAAAAAAGTAAATTTATTGTTATACAAATAAGTTAAATAGAGGTATACATTGAAAGCTTGATGAAAACGCCTTAAAAAAAATTGAAATGAAACCTGGTTTTGTTTCCTTCACGTTTTCCATCCGTTTTGCGGGAAGGAAGTTACCGCAACAAGCACCCGGTGAAAAGGATACCGGGTCCTTCAGAAAGAAGGAAGGATTAGTTACAACAGCTAGGCACTAGTAGTGTTGTTGCCCCCTGCCAGTTGCGTTCATCCGTTTTTCTCCTCCGTTTTTGTTATCTTGAACGAATTTTTTTTTTTTTCGATTTGTTTTCAAGATGATGTGGTACTTACGGAAAGACTGCGGGATGACAAAACGGACAGTTTGAACAACCTATCCCTTCCCTTCCATTTTTAGAAGAAAACAGAATCGTAACGCAACGGAAGAAAAAAAAAACGGATGGTGCAAACCTACACTAAGGCGAAGTCAAGAGCATTTGCCGCGTCTACATATGATACGAGTTCAGTTTGAGCGTTCACTTCTTCATCGCTTTCCTCCGAGCCGATCATCAACTCTGTATAGAACTGATGCTAGCAAATGTCCCCGCACTTAAATTATGCCTTAACAAGTCAATACGTTGATATTTTTCATGAAATCCGCCTATTCCGAATTCCCGCTAAACCGAACAGTGTTCGATCCCAATTAGTTGGAGAAGCGGGACTCTATTGTAATATATTTGAAGACACCAAACAGTAGAAATTGAGTTTTGAGACCAAAGACAGTGGGTCTTTATTGTTAATAACTTACATTATAAATACTTTTCTCAGTGTTGTAACAAAAACCAGCTGTTACATAGGCTTACAACTGTACATTCATAAGCTTACTTCAAAGCTATTATATGTATCAAGCAACCACCTAGCTTTATACATGTTTATTGATTCATTCCTATATGATTTATAATAATTAATGTAACTTAACTTCCTAAAATAGTCAGTGTTTATAATTACAATTTGGGAAGTACTTTTTAATTTTTAATTGTAATATCACTTAATGCCAGCAATCCATTTCAAGCTACCTTCAAATTTGTATATAAATTATACTTGTTTACAACATTAATTTGTTCATTTTAAGGCAATAATAATAACAGAGTTTAGTGTCAGAGCAATAACATCTCATTAGATTGTGGGGCAAGTGTTATGTAGGGTATTGTTTTGTTTCGGTGTCAAAAGTTTTAATGAAGTTTTTATTACACAAAAATGTTTGAATAAATGTGTGCAACACATGTCAAGTGTTTGAAAATTTGAAGACAGCTTCGAAAGGGTCGTTGGTGGTGATATCCACAGATTTATATACCAATTGTTGTATTATATTTTTTACCATATAAGATTGATACTATTCACAGTATGAACTAAAGGAATAGACAGCAACAGACACTTTTTTATACCAAGAACACTAAAGAGTTGCTTCACATAGGGTGTTTTTGATTGAATTTATTTTTTCCTAAAAGTACATTGTTAAAACAGTTTTTAACAATATTTCTGCTTTTGTTGAGACATTTTTGGCATCATAAAATTGTGCCGCTAATAATGACAAACACTGAAAGGCGTCGCGTGGACCATTGTTTTGGGAGGGGCACAACCAGTCAGGCAGATCTAAAAGTTTGTTTGGGGGAAACAAAATAGTGAACACCCCCAGGCTAGAACAAATTTGGTTTTTGACAGTGTAAAACAGCGCTTAACATTACAATTTTAATTTTGAACCATTGACTGTTGGAGGAAAATCTGTGTTATGTTAAGGTTTTCCCTTACAAAAATGCATTTAAAAATAGGATTAAAACTGTCCAAGGCTCACTTCGTTGCAGTTTTCTTGATTCAAAATATTTAAAATGAGTCTATTTTAATAAATCGTTCAGTTGAAATACAATTATTTTACTATGCAAAAATTACTATTTGAATTTATGGGAGTATCGGTTAAAATCAATTAAGTGTATGTGTAATTTGTATAAGAAAATAAAACTCGGTATATTTTTTTTTCGTATCAAAATCAAAGAACCTTTATACTGAAATTACACAATCCATAGTAACTTCGGGGAAAGTAATACCAAACAATTATCATTGGTTGTACGTGAAATCCGTATACAAATTTGTTATAATGTTTAATTCTTTACAATTAAGAATAACATTGAAGCCAAAATAAGTTTCATAGTTAAACATTGTTGATACAATTCTTATATTTTATTTTAAAAAATCTTTATAAACATTAATGGAGCATAAGTCTTTTTTCAGTTCGTTTCGAAAATCTTTCAACTAGTCACCTTAGTTTTTTGTAAACTAGGACTGTGGAGTGGAATGGTGGGGGGGAGGGGTCGCATGGGAACGACCTTCAACAAATTAAAGAATAAAATGATGTAGACAGCTTCAATCAGTCCGTTCGTTTAGCCAAATTATATCTCATAATAATAAATGTAATAACGATTAAATTGGAAAATAATTTGAACGGTAAAATAAACAACGTAGTTAAAAGATTCTTGACATAATAATTTGTCAAAAGAGGAAAAACTTTACAAAATAGTAGAGATTAATTATTATTTGTGTATTCCCCAAAAATATAAACTAATATTAAATTTATTTATAAAGTTGAGGATCACGTTGCCCCCCAGTGCGACACCTATGCAAACACTTCTGCATGGCATCTTACAGATACGGTAGTGCAATGACTTTGAAGTCAACATAGTACTGTCAGCCGATGACTTGAATACTCGCGTCTGGAATTCGGCAGCCTTGTCCCCAAACCTCGCCAAACTATCAGCAAAACCAATAACATTCGAACTAGCGACTTTAGCAAATAAACGCGGCGCAGTCACTATTACTGTATGTTAAAATTATCTCATACTACAGAGTTTGTTTGAGGTATTTACAAAAGAATAATCATACCATTAAAAGCATGAAGGGCCACAGATAATAATGCTGTGTCTATTTAAAACATGAATAGTAGTGCGGTTGTCATAGTGACGGCAGCCCCTACCCCTAGTTAGAACCTTCCCCACACCCCGCTACCCCTTCGCGAGCATTCAAGTCATCGGCTGACAGTACTGGTCTGTCGGAGAGCAATTGAGAAGGAACAGATGATAGTCACTTGAAGCAAGCTAAATCGCTGTATGATCGATTCGATCATGGCCTAAATTGATGAAAAGTCTTTATGTGGCACTAGCACAAAAGCGGACATTGTCATGGCAGCATCCAACTATCCATGCAGTATACCCTAACATTTTACAGTAATCATTGCATTGTCATCAAAAATCACAACAGACTCCCAGTTAATTTCAGTGGGTTTTTTGCAATCAGAAATCAGTTAATTTATTGACTTAAACATTGAAAAAAATAAGACCGTTTGTTTTGTTTTTTTACCAAAATTGCAACAATGGAAAGCCCAGAGAGCAGAAAAGGAGGGGAGCGATTGCAGCGCTTAGGAGGAACTAACACAGACTTACTTTTTGAAAGAGCCAACATCTAAAACACCAATGATGGATAGATTACATGTATAAAACCTTTTGTGGAACATAATAAGTTGAATATATAAAAGGATGAGTGTATTTTTATACGATATAACTACAATAAATTTAAACATGTGAGCAATATTAGAATTGTTGTGATTTAATAATGCAGTTAAATATTATTATTGAGTTTTTCAATATTAAATAAAAATTATATCTAGTAAAAAGTTTTCAGATGTGTTTTATTCTTTAGACCATAATTTAATTTTAATGTTTAAGAAACAAATTTTACTAAAAATCAGAACAGGTTATCTAACTGAATATCTAAAAAGACAGTTTTCTTACCTATGCTGTCCAATATACATATTTGATTGGTTTAGTACAAGAAAATGAATCAGCCAAACTAATCGAGACGATTATAAAAGAATTTATCTACTAGTATCAGTAGTAACATAATAAACAGAAACTGGCTTTAAATAGGATAAACTAAAGCGGATAGGGGTTTTTAAAAATACAGGGAAGAAAAAGTTTAAACAACTGAATAAGTATAATTCAAGTGAAAAATTGACCAAACAAACCTTACTTAAAATTTTAAAGAGATTACAACATGGTTTAAACTGTTGTAGGTTTTTATGCCGGCTATTGACATTAGAATTGTCTGTGTTATTCCTCTTCCGTCATTGATAAAGTGAGTACGTCAACAGCAAAAAATATTATTTCAAATCTTCACCACTACCAAAAAGGTTTCACTTTTCCATTTGACTTTTTGTATAAAAGTATAGTAGACAGTTCTATAGAGCAATAACTTTTAGTTGGCAACTATAAATAATTTTTAATTACTTTTTAAGTAATAACGTTGACAGGATTTTATTAATAATATGTATTGTTCTACTTATGTCTGCTCCTCCAAATATTAGTTTATTTCATGATGGCCGTTTCGACTATTTATTCAATCATGGTCACATGTGTTTAATCGGTATTATATAGAGTACAGTATCAATCACAGCCGGATAAGTTGTGTAAGGAAAAAATGTATTCTTAATGAATAAACAAAGTATTTTTTAAACGTAATTAAGTGTGCGTAAATCATAAATGTGTTAGTGATCATAAATGTTTGTAAAATCTGTAATGTGTTTTTAAATGTGTTAAAACAGTGTGAAGAGATACATAATATATAAGTTATATATTATGGTACCGATAAAACGCATGTGACCACGACTGAACAAATAGTCGAAATGACCGTCATGCAATAAACAAATATTTGGACGAGCAGACGTAAATAGAACAATATATATTATTATTAAAAAGCTCTCCAGTAAGGTATAAAATATTAAAAAGGATTTTATTGCCTAAAATCAACTTTTTTCCAACATCGACGGCCTTTACCCAGGAGTCAGGTATGCTAATCCCTCATATACAAGGTCGCCTCGTTAAATTAATCTCTCACATGAGTTTTCCTTAGTATACTCAGGGCCGCTTTTCCGCTTAGGCCCAATAGGGACATGTCTAGGGCGCAAAATGAGGGGAAAAATTAATTTTGTTTAATACATTTATTTCTGGTTTAATATACAAAAATTTGTTCACAAAAGTTTTAACAAACGGAGGACAACAAATTAAAATTACATCAAACACACAAACGCCCAGCGAGTCATGTAACTATGCGTTGCGTTTGTGCGCGGAGCAAAAGGCTGGACAGGACCGTGTCAACAGTTAAATGTGGAGAACTCCTGATGATGAGTCACTGCCCATCGGTACTGTTTGCAGGCGCTGAGCGAGACAAGACACTGACACAAACCTCCGATGGCATGAAGTGGCTCTGGTAGTGGTAGGTGAGGGGGGAGATTCGCAACAGTTTGAAGTGCCTAAGGCGCTGGGGAGGTTAAAAAATGGCCCTGATTATATTAAATATTTGGTGATACTTTCTAATAAATTCATAATACAGTATGTAAAAGTGATTTATATTTTTTTTAAATCTTCTAAAATAAAATGACCTCTGGGGAAATGTCAGTGAATATATATTGTGACAATTAACATGTGTAACGTATTTTGAGAAGGATTTTGATAAAGATCGTAATATAACACGTGATATCACAATAATATATACAGTAGGGTACCGCTATTCCGAACTAATTGTGACCGAAGTCTGTTCGGTTTAGCGGGAATTCAGAATAGGTGGATTTCATGAATAATATCAACGTATTGACTTGTTAAGGCGTAAATTAAGTACGGGGACATCTGCTAGTGTCAGTTCTATACAGCGTTGATCGGCTCGGAGAAAGCGAGGAGGAGATGAATGCTCAAACTGATCTCATATCACATGTAGACGCGACAATTAATGCTCTTGACCTTAGGGTAGGTTTATCCGTTTTTCCTTCCATTGCATTACAATTACATTTTCTTCCAAAAACGGAAAGGAAGGGATAGGTTGTTCGAACTGACCTTTTTGTCATCCCGCAGTGTATCCGTTAGTACCGCATCGCTAAGAAAAAAGATTGATAAAAAATCAATTCCTTTGAGATAACGAAAACAGAGGCAAAAACACCAGCTGATGTATCCAATCCTTCTTTCTTTCTGAAGGACCCGGTATCCGTTTCACTGGAAGCTTGTTGCGGTAGCTTTCTTCCCGCAAAATGCATAGAAAATGTGAAGGAAACAAAAACAACTTTCACTCCAATTTGGTTTCAGGCTGTTCTATTTAACTTATTTGTATACCAATAAATATTAGTTTTTTCACGAAAGTCTTTTTATGTTCTCCTGTTTTTATGTTAAAAAATCGGTATTTTTTTCAAAATTGTGTTCAGAATAGCGGGGTTTGGAATAATGGGATTCTCCTGTATAGCCAAATATTTATTTACTACATTTTGTAGACAACTAATAAACCAGTTATTAAAAAAGTCAATGTTTGTTGGCAAGTAGTAAAAAATCAATGGTTACTGTATATTAAATAAAGAACAGTTAGTGGAGAAACGCAGTGAACCTTGGAAGCATTGCATTTTTCATACATACGGATCAAAGGAAACTACATCATTGTTTAAATAATTTACAGGGCTATAAGATCTGCAACACACATCTTGGTACAGTGTCGCCTTTCTTTTTGCTGTAAAGAATCAGAAATTTTGTCGTATAATAACAGTTCATCGTTGTAAAATATCCATGTAAATGTGTTCATTGGTTTAAACATTTATAAAGATAATCTATGGAAAGCCTCGATGGAGGCAGCAGTGTGTCTCACATCTCGGTAAAGTGTCACCGTTCATTTCCCCATGTTATAACAGTTAATTGAAAAATAATTAATATTATTATAAAAGTGTTCAACGATCAATATAAACATCTTATCTTCGGGAAGTGATAGCACTGTGTTTTTTAAAGTATACGTTTTATCATTATGCAAAGTGGATTGTGTAATGATGTACAAAACAAAACAAAAACAGTGCATTGTGTAAGGATCTTAAAAGAAGCAAACAAAATTATTTATTATAGAGTTGTCTGTTAAAATTCATGCTTATAAATTCAACAATTTTTATATATTAGTTCTACATGACCTTTTAAATAAATATGTGTCATTAAAAATGGATTTTCAACTGTTATGTTCGCTTGACTATTTATTTTGAGAACCATAATTTGCACCTACAAGTACTTGTATTACGTATAATTAGCCCAGAAAAATAAATTAGAGATTTACAAGTCATACTTAACAAGTAAAATGATTTTCAAAATTAATAAATAGTGATCATGCATTGTTAGACAGAACATGTGTGGCGATACAGTTCAGTTTACATAAACAAATTTAAAGTTAATCATGCTCTAGTGGGGATTGGCTGATATAAGAGCTTCACAATTTATGAGTTGCCACAACTGTGAGTTTTTACAGCAAAACTAATGTCGATGATTGGCTAACTTGCTTTGGTATTGACTCACGTTGACATACGTTGCAAATATCAGTAATAAGTTAAACTCTTTTTTTTTAAATAAATTATAATTAAAATCAAACACTCATAAATTTTATAATTTTTACATTTATTTCGATAAGTTACGAACATAAAACTAAGCAAAAAGTACCTACTCTGATTTTAAAACAATCACCTCCCTATAAAAGGTAACTAAAGCACCGCACTATACACAACATGTTATAGTGCACGATTATTGTTAGTTTGATTATTTCTAAAAGGTATTAGACTTCTTAATATAAAGGAATGCACAACAGTGTCATAATATAATTTGCACGTACATCATTGTTTTTTTTTATCAAAAATTGTAAATGATTAACACTAATGGTATACAGGAATTTCTTTACATAAAACTAAATAAGTCAGTCAGTTACTATGTACTATATATACATATTACAATATTATTGACAATATAGTGTCAATAAATCTCTGTACATGAGAAATAATTTTATTACTGACAACATAGAGTCAATAATAAAAGTATTTCTTACGTATAAACAAAAATTAATATCAAAGTTAGATACTTCATGTAACAATAAAAATAAACTTTTACAAAAATAAATACTCTACATTTTTCAAACAAAAATTACAAAAATTTCTTAAAACTATATTTTTTTTGTATTTGAGGTGTAGCTAAAAAATAACTGGAGAGATTTTCCCACAAACAAGCAATGCATGCTTTAAATTTAAACATTACACAGCATAGTCACGTGACATCCCTTAAAACACGACCTCTCAGTCAGGTCGTGGAATTTGTTCGAATCGGACCTGCATTCTCAGCAAGTCGGAAAAATGTTTAACATTTAAAGTGCAACGTGTAATGTAAAATTTCTTGTGAAATAAAAATCTTCCACAGAAACTAATTTTTTTGTTAAAACAATGACCCATGTCCAGAACCTCATAAGAACGAAAATATTTAAAAAATCGGTGATTTGATCCTAAAAGACCGTCGGATGAGTATTCGTGCAGTTGCTGAGATCATAAAGATTTACGAAGAATACGTTCGTCAGATTTTGTATAAACATTTTAATATGAGGAAAGTGTGTATAATAATGATGCCCGAGAATCACACACATGAACAAAGGGATTCTCGAATGGACATTCGTATTGACACTTTGAAAACCATTAAAAATTATCCTAATGACTTGAGAACATTTCAACACATGATGAATTGTGTTTTTTTACACAAGATCTGGAAACTAAATACAGTAGAGTCCCGCTAATCCGAACTAATTTTGGGACCAAACACTGTTCGGTTTAGCAGGAATTCGGAATAGGGATTTCATGAATAATATCAACGTATTGACTTGTTAAGGTGTACATTAAGTGCGGGGACACCTACTAGTGTCAGTTCTATACAACGTTGATTGGCTCGGAGTAAAGCGAGGAGGAGGTGAACGCTCAAACTGATCTCATATTACACGTAGAGTGCTCTTGACCTTGCCTTAGTGAAGGTTTACACCATCCGTTTTTTTACCTTCCGTTGCGTTACGATTCTGTTTTCTTCTAAAAACGGAAGGGAAGGGATAGGTTGTTCAAACTGTCTGTTTTGTCATCCAGCAGTCTGTCCGTAAGTACCGCATCGTCTTGAAAAAATATCGAGGAAAAAATCAAATTCGTTCGAGATAGTAAAAACGGAGAAGAAAATGGATGAACGCAACCAGCCGGTGGTAACAACACTACTAGTGCCTAGCTGTTGCATCTAATCCTTCCTTCTTTCTGACGGACATGGTATCCTTTTCACCGGACGATTGTTCCTTCCCGTAAAACGGATAGAAAACGTGAAAGAAACAAAACCAGCTTTCATTCCAATTTTTTTTCAAGCGTTTTCATCAAGCTTAGGCTCTATTCAACTTATTTGTATAACAATACGTTTTTTCACGGACATCTTTTTAATGTCTCCTGTTTTTATGTCTAAAAAATCGGTATTTTTTCTTAACTCTGTTCGGAATAGGCGGATTTTCGGAATAGCAGGGTTCGGAATAGCGGTACTCTACTGTACTCTGACCAATGGAAAATTAGTATGGAGTGGTGTAGGGATCGTAGAGAGACAATGTTAAAGTTGTGAAGAAATAACGATTAATCCTGTTATTTTTAGCAATTCCTTATAAATACAGCAGAGCATGAATATTCCTAATATTGGTTATATTCCTTAAAATTTTTATTTTCAATGTGAAAAGTTTACTAGTAATTCAAGTTTCACAGTAGGAATTTTTTCATAATAGAACCTTACATCTTTTACATTTTTTACTGTTTAATATCTTTAGTCTTTACTGTTGATCACAGCTCACACTTTATTTTACTTACATCTCACATTAATTTTCTCAAGCACCCGATTGGTTTTGATAATTTATACTCTACTGTATAAAATCAACTAAACCATTTAAATAATATATTTTCTATGAACATAAGAAAAGTCATAATAATAATACAAAATAATTCTTTAACCAAAATAAAATCTAATAGAATATACAGTAAAATAAAAATATGACAACATTTAATACAACACAGAAAACATACAAATCTAAAGACATGTTTTACTAGAAACAACTACTACAACTACATTATGGTAACTAAACATTGATAAGTGATAATTGATGAAGTGAACATTTTAGCGTAGAACAATGGGTGTTTATAAAATTAGTTAGTATCAAATACCACACAAAATTCTACCTTTGCTAAAAACTAAAATGTTTATAGAATTTGAAAATAAACGTTAATTGCATCACTCCTCAACCTCGTGATCTATGAAAGCACAGTAAAAAACTTTTCTAAGAACTAACAGTTTTTTTATACTTAAAGATTTCTTAGGTTTGCTTTGTGGTTATGCTACCACATTCTTGCCTCTCACCTACTGAGCTGTACACACGAGCGTGGACCTGAGTTCCACAGGCACCAGGACCGGTGCAGTTGGCCTCGGCGGTACTAGCCATGTCACTAATATGTTTCGCGGAACTATCAACCCTCCGATTTCCCAGAAATGCCGACTTTTAAACCCTAGCGTTAATTTTTGCAGCACTTACACATATGTGTGTGTATGGGTTTTTTTAATAGCTTTATTTTTATTCTAAATATTTGCTATTGTATTTATATTTTATTAATTTGGTTCTTTAAAGTTGTACAGTTGAACTCCAGTTATCTGAATCAATTGGGACCGGAACCCATTCGGATAATCAAAAATTCTGATAATTGGATTTTCCCCCGAAAAAAGGTCTATTTTAACTTTTTCGGGACTGGTTGCGTTTACGCGACTAGAGTTAACTATCGGCACATACTACGGTCTCGTATACACATTTTATAACTTTAACGTTTGAGTACTATCATCGCGTTAACACAACTAATACAATTCTTTTACTGGCATTTACTACAATCTATTAGCTTTAAAATGAACTATTTCGACTATCGATAGAAGGTAGTAGCTAACAGTAGAAAATAGAGAGAATAAAATCATGTTGCCAGACCGTGTTTTACTAGGTTTTGTCGAAGACTATTTTTAAAAATGAATTAGAAATACATGCTTTATCCAAAAATGAAATTCGATTGTAACAAATTGTAGAGAATAAATCGTAGAATTGAACTGTATACTTCATACATTGAAAATGTTAAAATAACCTTATTTTATAAATATATTTCACTTTGTTTCACTAAATTACAACGAGAAAAACAAACCTCTCGCTAGCGCT
>JAGFPH010000813.1:0-20021 GCA_018207615.1 Philaenus spumarius
AAATATTATAATTATATAAGTATTATAATCATACTGTTATCGGCAAAGTACTGTGACTAAACAGTTTTGGTAAGTCCTCTAGTTTTTTTTTTATTCTAATTATATAAAGTGATAATACGACGAAATATTATAATTGTTAGGGCCGGGAGGGGCGGGGAGAGGGCCGGGAGGGGCGGGGAAGTAAACATGTTGAGACTTGAAACAGTGTTTTCATACTTTGCCTGATGCGCCTGCTGGCATTATATAGAATGACTAGGCAAAGTATATAATGCGCGATATTTCATACTTTACCTGCCCCGGTTTAGGCATTGTATATAATGCCTAGTCATTCTATATAATGCCTGATTTCGTACTTTGCCGGTAACATATACAAAATTTTTAAAGAAAGCCTATTTTCAACAACAAAGAAAATTAGTATTATTGAGTTACTATGGCCTAAGTCGTGGTCAAGTAAGGTTGGACGAAGATGTGACTCCTTTCAATCCAGAGGACATTAATATATAAAATATGAACTAACTTAAGAAGGACACCTTCAAATATAACAAATAAACATTCCAATAGTGAATAGTAAAGAATCGCAATATACTGGACAGAAATAAAACCCTGCAGTTTTGAAAATTCAACTTTGGTGAGACCCATCCTTTTTTATATAGTTTTAATTTGTGATTTAATATTTCTGGTTCAAAACTTACAAGTTCAACTATTATAACTCTGAAGTGTTATCTAACACATACTGTACATAAATACTGTCTCTACCTGATTAGACTCTATGTGTATATAATTTAAATAGGTATCTAGTTATAGGTTATGATGTTCTATGTATATATTTATAGTTAATTAAAATTGAATTTTGGATGAAGCTGGCACAAACCCGTACCCGAGATTAAGAGTCTATAAAGAATATAATGTAAATGCGCTAATGTTTTTCTTTTACAAAGTTAATAAGAATCAATCAAATTTAAAACTACCTAAATAACTACAATTCAATATCCATTATTGATGGGTAGTAGTTTTGGGATAATCCCTTATTTTTGTTCTACCATACAATTAATTTCTCTGTTTGTGAAACGGTTAATCTTTTATAAACCCATTTTCTAGACGTTTTAATGAGATAAATAAATAACTTTGTCATCATAAACCATTGTTTAATGTTATTATTAGGCCTATTAAAAAAAAATATCAAATTATTCATAAATAATAAGCAGATACTTTGTAAATGGTTTCCGAACGTGGGGCTTATTAAGAATATCAAACCTAGTAATAATAATAACCATAATTATACTTTGTAAGAGACATTTTTATATTTGAAATGTTTTACTATTTTTATGAAGTACTTTCCTTATTTTACCGCAAATATTTATTCATTGATTTAATAATTTATAATTTTGATATTTTCATATTCTTGGTCTTCAGAGATCAACCACATCACTACTGTCTGTATTTCAATTGCTACTGATGTTTCAGACTATCTAACATAAAAGTCGAATAGTCGTTATTCTCTAGGCTTTCACACGCAGCTTGTCAATGCTAAAAACGGGCATTCTTAGCACTCTAGCTAACAGAGGGTGTGCCACATCTGATACAGATCATATTAATTCCAAAAACTTATATCTTCTCAAAACACTACAACAGTACAGTTGTTGTTACAACATTTTACTGTACAGAATTTATTGTTTGTTCACAATTCAGGAACTGAAACAATAAACACAGCTTAGGCTGAAGAAGAACAAGACAATAATTCCAATAAAGAAAATTTAGCTTTCCTTGCCATATACGACTGACAAAATTAGCAGTTTACTAAGGAAACATAAAAACCATTTCTAAACCGCTTGACAAATCAAATACAAGAGGTACAACCAAAGATAGACAAACCACTACTCACCTCAGGAGTTTTTAATTGAAATGACAGTTGCGGCAGGTGTTGTATTGGAGAAATAGGATTAATTTCAACAAGGACAAAGACATTAATGTAAATTAACTAAACTATGTGTCCAGAATCTTCCAATAACGCAAACCTATACAAAGAACACATTGACATAGACATTTCTTAAGAAGCCCATTGTAGGTATTCAATAAGCCGCGTAACAAAGTCATAAGCAAACCACTCCCGAGACTATATAACCTCAAGCTTTACTTGACATTTGTAAATAGACAAATGCAAAGAGTCTGAAATATCTACTGTAAATAAAGACCAAAAATAGTGACGCTGTCGACCTTCGAAGACAAAGAACATGTAAATGGCATTTGTGGTTGTGAGGTCAATCTTTCAATGTTGATACATTTTAAAATGTGTCTGAATATTGAAGTGACTTGTATACAATTATATTGTTAACCACATTAAAAAAGAAATGAAAAGGGTTAGGTACACTTCACATTTACGAAGCTCATAAAACTCCATACAGAAGTCATAGTCTTGATAAAAACTTGTGCAGAAGCACATAAATAGAGTTTTCCAAAGTCAGAATTAAGCAAATTAAGTTCACAGTATACTTAGAATTTTTCTCTTAATACTGTTTGTCTTATCAACTTCTTAGAGCTCAATCAACTTGAATTCTAATAAACTTGACGTTGAAGGATTTGTAGACCTCTTCCCATCTCCAACAGTATCACTATCGATACGTTTTTGATTGTTTTAGTGTGCATATAATATATGCATCCCTATTATTTTCTGCTGGCCACCACTTGTTTGCTTTTTAACAGACTGTGAAACTTCATATCTAGCTGGAATTTTAACCCTCTCTTAACCCTAAGCCTTAACAAATCAGGCAGTAACCTCAAACTTAACTTTATTATCAGGCAACTAAGATAATTTTTTGCAACTAAGATAATTTTTTTTAAATTACGGTAAAACGTTTGTAAAGTTGATCGTTTTTTAGATTTGAGTAAGCAGTTATTAGTAATGCAGCACTCTTTTCATATTTAATAATGTTTGCTTATTAACATGACGACATCGAATGTCACCAGCACATGGCGTAGTAATAAACAACTGCGTGATTGCGGCATAATATTGATGCTATTTTTTAGAAGTAGTCCATTCCATTCGCGCAGGAGCGATGAATGCCGTAATCCTCAACTGCAAGAAACATTTGAGTATAGTCGCATTGTTGCAACTCACATTTGAATTGAATATAGTTAACGGTCAACGCGGAAAATTGTCCTTGCAAATGGTGGTAACACTATGAACAACTGAACAAGCGTCATATAGCATTCACAAATGATCTTTCACTTATGAATCTGGATGCCATAATTACTTGGGCCTAAAAGAAAGTATACATTGGGCGATTATCGGCCGATTCATACATTTTGTTCGAAAATCGCTTGTACAGAACAACATCGGCGGCGACAAAAATCACCACCTGTCTTGTGGGCAACACATTTATCTACCGACATCGACTTTTCTCCAATTGTTTAGTAGTGCGATGGGCTAACTGCTGCCTGTGTTTCCACCACTTTTATTATTATAAAAAAGTCTCAAAAAAGAAGACGACGATGGGAAGGAAATGTTTTAAAACAACTAAGATACACGTTTTACAAACTTATTCACAGAACTTTTATTAAAAACGCTATAGCAGAAAAACTATAAATGAAAATGGCATGATGTTTCACAGAATTAAAGGCAAAAGCCCATATTTTCATTTATTTTTTCTCTAAAAGATATCTCTAATAGATTCCGAGATATGAGCCGGAAAAAACAAGCGTTTTTCGCAATTTAGAAATTTTAAGTGTACCCCTTGCAACATTATAAGGCAAACAATCTGACTTCTGATTTTTATAGTTTTTATTTCATAAAAAGAAGCAGAATGTCATCTAGAATAAAATCTGTTTGTAATTTTTGAATATCTCCGTTATTTTTGTCGAATTACTGTATTCAAGATTTATTCATTTCCAAAACGTTGTTTCTTAAATAATCTGTATCAAAAATAACTAAATTTTGTTGATATATACATCCAATGACTTAGATTCGAGAGAAGAATATTCTCTGAAAAAGATTTTTTCTATCTTTAATCGTTTAAGCATTTCCAGGTTTTTGGGTTACTAACCTTTCTTAAAAGCTATATATAACAGAAAAACTATAAATGAAAATGGCATGATGTTTCACAGAATCAAATACAAATGTCCATTTTTATTTAATTTAAATTTGTTCCCTCTATAAACTCCATAATACCGGAATGTTTACACTATGTTTTAATGCTACCAAAAATGTCAGCAAAGTATCTTCATCCGTTCTAATGTTATATACGTTTTTCTTCCTGAAAACACAGAAATACAACAACTGCGGTAAAACGCGACTAAATTTTAAAAACAGATTTTTTGCTGTGATTTTTTAATTTTGCCGTCTTATGTGAAATGTGATGTTTTTTTTATCAAAGTACTTTTTTAGTTATTTATAATGTACATTATGTGATCAAATGTTCGCTTAAAAACCTCTTTCGAATGACTAAATCAGACACTTAACGAAGTTTTTCCGAATATTTAAAAAAACGATATTTTAATTTTTGTGTAGTGCTTCTATCTCTTTTCTGAAGTGAAATTAGTGAGTCTACGGTAGATTGCTAGTAGACTTATTTGTTGTGTTATTAAAATTGTCGTCTTAAACAATTTAACTGTAGAAAGAGAATACATAAATGATGTTGTATAACAGTATAATGTATTATTTAATTATCAAAAGTTTTGAAACAATTTAAATTTACTTGTATTAGTATTGTTAATGTAGAGAATTTTTTTTGTAGCAAATCAACTAATTTTGTAGTTATTACTGCATCTAAATATATCGGTAAAAAAAAGGATGTGCACTGTGTAATGGTAGAGTACATAACTTTCTATAACCATGTAATTATTATTAGTATAACCATGCGTTTATTTGACACTCTAAGAATCAAAATACGCAAACTTTAGTTATTATTTTGAATTTAACAATTTAAGTTAATTTAAAGTTGTTAATTAAAGTTGTATTTATCATTCAAAATTAAAATACCCAAACATTATTTGTTAAACTTTAAATTAATTGAATCTACAAATCGACCAATTTTCCTATCTGGGACCACCGATCTCTCGTCAGCAATATCAATATCCTTTGACCGACAAACTTATTGACCGATTCAGGCTCTTCTCCACTAGTCGGCCGATAATCGCCCAATCTGTACTTACCTAATCGTTTACGTTTACAGACGTAACTACAGTTCCGTTCACTTTCCTGTAGTTTGTTACAGTGATTAGTTTAGGATGAAGAGGCATAGAATTAACAAGGTTTAAGCCGAAACGCAGAGCTCTAAAATGATTTATTGTCGTTCATATAATTATTTTACACCGTTATTTATACAAATAATACATTGAAATGAACTAAGGCAGATATTATTAATCTTGTGGATTTTCTACAAAATTAACAAAAAGAAAAAGGACAGATTCCAGGTAAAATAACTCTCAAAAGGCATAAAAACACACAATTTAGCAAATTGTTTTAAAAAGATGTTCCATGCACCAGATTTTTTGGGTACGACTCATACTCAAAATTTTTTTTGTGTTTACGACCCCCCCCCCCCCCCCCCTAAAATGTTAGTCTGTATTCACCCCTGAATGAACTAAATATTAGTCAGCTGACTAACTGAATTATATTTAACACATGGTTTAGCAGTAATTAACTACTTACAATAATTGGGAGTGACTTTTTAGATGCCCTATATATAATAAACTATCTTTCTAAATATAATATTGATTTCAGGCTAAAGAACATGAGTTGGAGTTGAAGAACCAATGGGCAAATAACAGAGTATCTCGGAAACAAACTCAGGCTAAATATGGATTTTAATCTGTAAAACATAATTATGTTTAGAAATAATGTTACTTATATTGTATATAGAAATTGTAGAGACGTGTAAGTTTTTATTTTGTTTTCATTCATTAAAAAATAATATTTACAATAAAATCTTTTTTTAAAACGTGTTTATTTATTATGTTGCTGTATGTTGACTAAATGGACTGAAGAAGAGATGATCCCTTCCACTTAGAAAAGCGGAAGCTAATGTGTCGAATGATGTGACTCAATTGTAGTTTTTGTAAGCAGAATCTTGTGTTTTCGTTTTTGTTAGTTTGTCATAAATGATGTTTGTTTAATATTAAGGTGGTGTTATTGACTTTTTAATTAGAATATAACAGTGGTGACGTTATAGGATCATTGAATAAACGTTATAATTTCAGTGGAAAAGTTGTAGTATTCAATTCAATTTATTCCCTTTTTTAGACAAACACAACATTTGTATAAGGCAAGTCATTATATAATACGTTGATAGTGAAATAAATTTGTAAGTATGTACTACATCACAAAATTAATACACATAATATACAAGCCGATATTACATATGTATAAAATACAACTACAATAATAAACCATCCACATAAATAATCACAGTTATATACAATTTAATACCTAATAAATAAAAAAAATTCAGCTTCTGAGATGTCAAAGATAATAAATATTTTATTGCTATGGCGGAACATTTAGAAAAATATCCATAGGCATTGTAAAGGAAAATAGATTCAACTATAAATTATATGTCATCGTACACCAATAATATGTAAATTATTACTACCTTCATAAAATATTAATAAATTAAATAATCAGTTAGTACATTTAAATGTCTAAACTATATGGGCATTTATCTAGTATAAACACATGACTATCAAACACATAATTATTACAGATACCAAATCAGAAGACATGAGAAAATAAAACTCATAATAAAGGCAATGACATAAACTCAGCCACCGAGTACACGCCCCTCCGGAGTAAAAAATTTTCAGCCCCGATTTAAAACTTTCAAGATCAGATATCTGCTTCAAAGACTCTGGAAGTCTCTGTTTAGTAGCGGAATTCCAGTCTGAGCTGGGAGCCTTCTGAAGATGTTCAATCTATGATTTTCACATCTGAAATCACCCCTTTTTCTTGTGTGGTGATTATGAAAATCACCGTTGTGAGCTGTTTGACTCTTAAATCTACAGCATAATATTACCTCCATAGTATAAGCTGGGGAATGTTAGGATATTTAAATACTTAAAAGCTTCTCTGCAAGTCTCTCTAGGTTTCAGTTTTAAAACAGCTCTTATAGATTTCTTTTGTAAAGAAAATACTCTTTGTAAGTGCCGAATATTAGGATTTCCTCCCAAACCAATTCCACAATTTAAATGAGGCTGTATTAGACCATAATAAGCCTGTTTCAATAAATATATATATCACAGTGTTTTGCTAAATAACGGAGCAAAAACACTCCTGAAGTTAATTTATGACACACACTATCTATATGACTGACCCAAGTTAACCTTTTGTCTATAATTAGACCTAAAAATCTGGTTGTACCTACCTCCTCCAGCAACTCTTCATCCATAAATTTAATATGTTAGGATGAACTCTATTTTTGTAATATTAGTTTGACCAAATAGCATAATGTTTGTTTTTTTAGAGTTGATTTTACTTTCTCACTATACTATAGTATAAAGATAGTATAAGTGATCCCAAAGAAAATCGATGTTGAGATTTTTGTGTAAATATCCGTTTTGGGACCCCTGAGTCCAAAAAAGTGGTTTTTACAAAATGTCTGTCTGTATGTATACAAAGCTAGAGCGAAAACTATTCGATTGATTTCAAACAAATTTGCACCAGACATGTCAATTAGGCCTGTATAGATGCACAAAAAACGGTTTTGAAAAATGTTGAAAAACAACCCCACTTTTGGCAAAACACCCCCAAAAAATCAGTTATTATTTTTTTATAAAAAAACACTGCTCTAACGATTTTGATAAAATTTGGCTTATTTGTAGTCTTTAATGTACCCTACCATATGCAAAAAAACGCATCTTTCTAAAAATTCTCGTTTAGCTAATAATAATAACTGATTTTTGGGGTTTTTTTGGCCATAAAGGGGGTTGTTTTTCAAAACCTTTTTTCGTGCGTCTATTCAGCTCTAATTGACGTATCTAAACAGTGCAATTTCTTGCAGCTGACCGCTTTGACATTGCCTCATTTCAAACCATTTTATAAATCCATCTTTTGTAATTGAGTGCTGAAAAATAAAACTGAAAATTCTTTATAAAATTTCGGATCTGGCTTGCAAATTAATTTTCATTATTAATTTTTTATTGTGTTAAGAAAAAAATCCAAACTTTGTACTTTCAAAATGTCAATTATGTAACAAAAGAAAAGCACTTAAAGAAAATCTAAAATGCAAAACGGATGTGTATTGTAATTGTGCTTAAAATGAGACCTTGCAAACAATTTTATGATAAAAAATAAACGAAATAAATGGTTTGAAATTTAGCATTGCTCTTATGGGAAAAAATCCAAGATGGCCGCCGCTATTATAATTCTTGTTTGGGAGGTTTTGTGTGTCGTAATAAGTTACCTTCTACCTTTTAAATTTGGTGAAAATTACAATTTGATAAAAATGCTCTGATTAGTTAGTTGAGTTATAAAGGGGTATATTGGCTCCAAAAGGTGGTTTGTTTACACTTGAAAAATAACTAGGGCCGCCTAAGAATATATTTGATTTTACTAAAACCAATTTTCTGCAACATTTGAAAAAATGAAGGCGCTACCTAAGCTATGACAGACAGACAAGGGAAAGCTATAAAGATTCTAATAAAATACCTATATGGAATACAATCTATATTTTTTAAATACCTTTTTAGCTACCCGTGTATCTTGTATAATAATGAAAAATCAGTGGCAATTTTATTAAAAGTAGTAAATTTTAATGCATTACAAACATGTTAATAAAAACATTCATAACCTCCCTATAGTTGGTCTAAAATAACTAATATTGAGTTGGGGCATGTATAAAATGAAAACACCAAACGATTTTGGTACACTTCTAAAAGTCTCCTAAAACAGGACCATTAATTTAATACTGGTACATTAATGTGTGTGCCACAGCATCTCATATACCGGTGTATTATTGACTTTACCAATACCTACAAAATATTCACTATATCCATTATTGTATTTGTAGCTATATCCGATTGCTATTATATATAATATTATTTATGTACTTGCCGTGGAAAATAAGTAAATAATATTATTCACTATATTATTAAAATTTCTATAAAAATTGTTTGCTCACAATACTTTAAAAATTATTTCACAAACCCCAAAATGTTTGAAAATAAAAAGGGGTTTGGTGTTAATTTTGCTTTTATTAATCTTATAAATAAATATAAATTAGTCTGTTCTATTTACTCTTCTTGACTTAAAAAATTAATAAATCTTTATTTTTAAAAGTAGACAAAAATAATTTGACCATGCAGCTGAACCGCTGACGTGAGTTGAGCAAATTTCAAAAATTAAGTTTATAGGCCTATGTTTTAGGGTTTCAACCAACAATTTGGGAAATAGGTCTACTTATGATGGTGCTGAATAGCTGCAAAATGGTTCGCACGCCAGTCCGCATATTGGGAGTATCTTCAATACACAAAGCATTGCGTACTTCGCACGCCAACCCCCGTATTGGGAGTATCTTCAACACACAATGCATTGCATGCTTCACACACCAATCCCCGTATTGGGAGTGTCTTCAATACACAATGCATTGCATGCTTCGCACACCAACCCCACGGGAGAATCCACCACATGGCTTTGAACCTGGTACTTCTATGGTATTTTATGTTTTGATCGATTTTGGAGGAACCAAGCGAGCTCTAAGGTTGCATAAAAAAACAAAATGTGCAGAATAACATCCTACATTTATATTTGTAAAAAAAACTAAAAAAAATTCATTCTCGTAGGAAAAATCTCAAAAAATAGTTACTTCCGGTTAAAAAACGTGCTTCCGATTGTTGGATTTTTTGGCTAACGAACTCGTCAGAGCGACTTAGACGACCAACATGTGTACCAAATTTGAACCAAAACGAACTTAAAATGCGGCTGCTAGAGTGCGAACACATATATACATATGATTTTTAATGACACCCCAAAACGTGTTCTGGGGACCATGATCAGTGCTCATTTGCTACTACCGACCTTCGGTCTTACCGTAAGGGCCACTGCAATAGCTCACTTTTCCTATGGAAATTCGCTAATAACAAAATCCCAATATTAATAACAATTTTCTTAAAAAATCTTTAACAGATCTTACCAGTATTATAGTTAAAAGTTCATTATAGGTAGCAGCACCTTTTGGGACAAAGATTTACATTATTGATTAAATTACAGTAAGGTACTAAAACCATAGATCATGCATGCATACGGAGGCTGTGTGCCGGAAAAAAAGGTTGTTATAACTTAATTCTAACTACTTGGTATGCTTGTTTTGAGCTATTTTCAGAATGCCCCAAAGTTGGGAGTCATTTATAATAATAAATAGTGATGAATGTCTTAAATAGGGTTACTAAGCCAGTTTAAATCAGACACATAGGTTGATTACAAATAATAAAGTTTGGTTTATTCAATTGAAATTATTTTGAACATAAGTTTACATAAATTAATTTTCTTAATTGTCTTTTCACTGAAGTTAAAGGATTGAATGAATTTAGATATTTGCCATCGGCTAAAAGCTCTATTAAAATAAAATGTTTCTGAGTTGATTTAAACTAATTCTATTATTTCTTGAAATGATGAAAGTCTTTATAATTTTTATATTAATCTCGGGGAGGTAGCAGGCCTGAACTTGAATTGGCTATTTTTATTTCGCATATTGATTAATTATGAAAAGTAAAGTTATAACAAGATAGCGTCATGATGCTTGAAATTATTCTGCAGATTTTTTAAAAAGGTTCTTTTAAAAAGTTTCTAGTTCTTTTGATGCATTAAAAGTTATTGATATATGAGTGAACAGATATACCAAATCTGTTTTATATAGTCACTGAATCTATTACTTGGTAAAACATTGTCACTTTTGAAATAAAACTTGGTATTTACAAATTCACATCTTGTTGCGTAGGCGTGGGTTGGAAGACTCTCTTTTAACTGGGTTCATGTAAACCGCGTCGCTTTGTAGTTCGCTTGCAATCGCTGGATGCTTCGGCGCTGCTAATCGAATCTAGCTCTCCTGTTGGTTGTTCCGATTGATGAACATGGTTTTCTTAACACTTAGAAATGGATTAATTGCATCGTTTGTGGATTAAATACTTGTTTGCTATCTATTTATTGTATGAGTCTTTATGATTCCATTGATACTAAAATATTATTTAAGAATTTAATTATTTGAATCGCGTTACTTTTGAAATTCAATTATTTCCTTCGCGCCGTCTAAATATGGCGTTTCCGGTATAGCTACAAGGTTTATCTTAATTATTACAATTATTTCGTACATCTTAGACATAAACTAATGCTACTTTAAGGTCTAATTATTCCTAATAAATACAATTTTGTCGAGTTCCACTGTGTTCTAATAAATTTTAAGATCGCTTTATGTTTTCGATTTGACTGCCTACGTCACATCTAGCTTGACATAAAAGAAAACATGGCTGCAGTTTGTTTCGGTTATTTCGTCTGTCCACCTAATTGGAATCCGTGTGGATTTTATCATTTCACATGTTTAATGCACCTTAATTATTAAATAAGTGATGAATACAATTATTCCTAGTGTGTGAATTGTTGTGATTAGTGATTTGTGCTTAATATTTATATTGAAAGTTCTAGGCTAGGGTTGAAGTTAGGTTATAGCTTAATTTCATTTACATACAATATTTTTAAGTTCTAATGATAGTTTAACAAGGTATTCTAACATCTGGTGGATTATATAATTTCTAAATATGGTTTTGTGTGTTGGTAATTCGCTTTCTAATTTGAATAGGCTAGGTCTTAAAATCAAGAAGTTTACTATAGGCCTACAGGTACATTAGCCTAGGCTGGTTTTGATTACATGTGTTCTAATATACAATCAATTGGGTGATTATTCCTTGATAGGATTTGGTACCATTGTATTGTCGGGAAAATAGTGCATGATCGCGCCGCGAGGTAGCGCTAGAGAGAAATCATTGGTAGCATTGGTGCTTCACACCGCTTCCGTCGTTTCCCCAATAGATAGCGCCACTATCGTCGAATTTCCAGTGGATTGAAATATTGCAATTATATTAGGAGTGGATTGGAGTTATATTAGGTTATCCAAATACAATGCTAAAACCCACTATTAAAATTAATAATAGTTTATAATTTGGATTTAGGTAGCAGCACTTATCGGACTAGAGCTAAATTATTAAAGTTTCACTTATAGAGGACAGCACCTAACGGATACGAGAAGCTGTAGCCAAAATGAAATTATCGGTAAACATGTATGCAGATTTATTATTCTGTTTCGATAAAAAATTTTAACAGTGAGACGGAACACATTTCTTAAAAAGTGCCACCTCACTGAGGAAACGTCATACCTGTTTTTGCAGATTTCATTTGGTAAACAAAAGTTTTGATCATGTTGCCTGCTTCTTTTCGGGTAGCATTAAAATTAACTATTTTGCAAATAGTTCTTACTTAAACTACTAGAAAGCGCTGTTGAACTACATTTTTAACTCAAGTTTTGGATCCATCCCGTAATGTGCTGCTATCTAGAGACTTTTTTTTATTCCATTATTTTCATAAAAAGTTATGGCTCTTGACAGATGGCTTTAAGGTTAACTATTCTGCAAATAGTTGATACTTTTATTAATATTTACTACTAGAATTAATAGTTACTACTAGTTTTTTAACTCAATTAAAATTGTAGTGAGAGTTTCGGATTAGTCTCGCAATATGCTCCTACCTGGAAACTTTTAGTTAAAATTTGTGTGACTAATGACAGAAATTGTTAATAGATTTGAATCAAATACTGTATAGGGTTTCAAAGCTGATAATTTCAAAAACAACTGTTTTACATACTTTGTTATTCAAATTTGTTTGACTGAAATAAACACTTTGGATCGGTTTATTGGCTACTAAGTTCACGATATATTTACATATATTTCCCCCTTTTCATTTGTACCTATGTGTCTGCTTGTTTTTTTTTTTATAGGCCTACTTTTTTCTATATTTTGAATGGCAATGCAAATACTGAGTTGCTGTAATTGTATTTTTCAAATTATATAAATGAATTAAGATCGCTCCCTTGAGAGTACTTTATTTGGTTTGTCTAGCATATTCAAAATCAATCGATTAAATTTTAAATTAAACATTTGTTCATTTCATTAACAACTATTTATATTAAAAATCACCTAGTTATACATCTCAAATATATTATATCGTAAAGTTTTGAACGATTGATTTTTCAAAATAGTTTCAAGACTATTAGGCCTAGGCAACTTAGCGATAAATAAAATATTTTTACAAAACACACACAGTCATCAAAGGCCTACAATAGGGTGACCAAATGTCCCGGAAAACCGAGATTGTCTCGGCTTTTTTTTCATAACATTCGGTGTCCCAAAAAGGGTGGTTTCGGGACACTCAAAAGTCCTGGAATTCAGTTTTAAATACATTTTATGAAATTTTTGTTTTATTTGCTTGACTAAACGAAATACGACACAATATATTAATACATGTTAGATTATTTCTCTAAGTAGTTTCATCTGTCTGCAGTTGAGTTGTGCTCTCTCTCTGTCGCCAATTACCAATTAACTAGCCTGTGGCCTAAGAAGAGTTATGAAAATTGTCCTTTTTGTTGTGTCTCTTACCACTGTCAACCAAGTTGAATTTTATTAAAAATTCTATGGTTATATTTTAAAAACTATAATATTTTTTTTTAATAATGTATTTAAATATCATTAATGAAACAGATATGTAAGTCATAGTAAATTTTGTTTCTCCTTTTTATCAATATAGGCTAAACAAAATGTATAAACAAAACACAAATTTCTATAAAAATAGAAATATTTTATATTTTTAAAACCTAGGTACATTTGAGGGGGAGGGTTCCTGGGTGCTCTGCTGGTTGTGTCTCGGTTTTCTCCAGAAATGATTTGGTCACCCTAGCCTACAAGAATGCTTAAAGGGGCTCTGTGTTGTTTAAAGGTAGAAAGCGTTTCAACACATTAGGTCGAGTGAGTCAATGACTTGTGTCAGAGTATAGTAAGCAACAAAATTTTAGTTACAATAGTTCAAAACCAAGCCTTTCTTTTTTGATTTTTTGTAAAATATGTATTCAAATCAAAATATTTCTACACTTTTATTTTCAATTATTTATTTCTCACTCTCTGAACTTTAAATTGTAAGAACTGCTTGTATCTTATCTTCTAAAGCGAGAGATAATTGTTTGTCTGCTAAATGGATCTGGAATCTCCGTCTAAGGATTTTTCATTTTTTGATTTTATATGGGGCTTTTGGCCACGAGAAATCGATTGGAAATGGTCACCAGTCTGGGAAAATTCGTTTTCTACGTCTTTTTATTAAATTAAAAAGTGAAATTTGTCCATTTTAAACAATACAAAGCACAGCTGATGCAAATGTTTTCAATGCCATTACAATAATCATCTGCTTTCTTTTAAACTGTATATTTTATTAGAGGTAAGCCTAATGTTGTATCTATTTATAGTTACCATGGCAACGAATACTTCTGCTAAATAAACATACCCTTTATTTAGTTGTTTAATGTTATAGGCCTAACCTAAACGATGTTCACGGAAATTTGCAATAATAGTTATTGACGTGAGCGAACTAGGCCCTAGGCCTAAATCGATATTGAAATATTAAACTTTAGTTTAGGCTTGACTTATTTCTGAGGCATAGCGTTGAGATTATGGTTAATCCTTTAAACTGTGTTTTTATTACAGGTAAGCCTAATGTTGTATATACCCTTTATTTAGTTGTTTAATGTTATAGGCCTAACCTCAAAACTCAATAATCCAATATTTATTATTGAAATCATAGCCCTGCTTATAATCGAGCTTTAGCTCGGTCTCCTGGTACTTGATATAATACTAGTGGTATAAATGATCACATTATTAAATATACACATGCATAAATGGAAACAGGTTTAATCTGTTTATTTGTACATTAATTACAATTCATTAAAACAAAATAAAACACTTCTCAAAACACACACAGTGATAAACAAATAAAACAAAATGATGTAAATAAATAAATAATAATACTTTTCTATGGTTATGCATCAACTAATATAAACTATTTGAACATTTATAAGGTATTTCAGTCGTTATTAATAATGTATAATATGCATGGCATTATTTCCAGTACAATATTAGTCTTTTTATTTACATAGCATTTTTACGAATATATATTCTGAATATATATTTAACTATAACTTATTGTGTTTAATATAAGCCCAACTCATTGATACAAAATAGAGTTATGCTCTGTTCTAAAAAACATTAGCCAATATTGTGCAGTTGCTATATATAACTACAAGAGTTATTACACCAAAACCATGTATAGTAACTTGAGATATGATGAGAGCAATGTTAAACTACTGATCATTTCATGTTTTTTTTTGTTTTTGATGGAGTTGGAAACGAAGGACTGTTGAGTAAAAACTGTGGTGTATTCAAGCCTACTTCTTTGAAAACATCTTCTTGTGCTGTTAGTTGGGTGTTGTCTGTCTCTGGTAGATCCCAGTCATTTTCATTTATAATGTCAGATAGATCGAATATTGAAGGATTGTACATCATGAGCTCATTACCTGAAAAAAATATAAAATATTTTAAAATGATCTGTGTGACCACAAGGCAAACAACAAATTGCTTAAGACAGTGTTAAAAGTTCAACAACAGACTACAGTTTTATTAAAATATAAGTAATAGTAATTGTGAATACAGTTTCTCCCAAAAACCACTCTTATTTATCAAACATGTTTTATCGACAATGTTTTCATCCTTCAGTGACAGCTAACTGTGTGTTAATTTTTTCAATGCCAAGCCATTTTGGTGCGTGTTGCAAGCATTTTTTTCAAAAATTTGTCAAATATAGTAATTATTAAAAAATCAAAAGTTTTCCGTAACCTTTTTGTAGGAAAAGGTTCAAAGAATTCATATATGCCAGTAAAAAATTGATTGATGTAAAATTTACAAAGTTATTAGCTCAAAAAAAGTTCATTAACGGAAGAAAAGGTTCAACTTTAGGCCTACATAAAAAGTAGTAAACATTTTTTGTAATTTTTTCAAAATATAATATATCAATTTCATTTTTTTAAAACATCAGTTTTTATGTTCCTACTACAAGACTGCTAACAAATGGAGTAATTCTCTTCTTTGTAAAACAATATCATTCAGCTATCAGAACAAACAAACAAGTAACAGTTGAATGAAACAGATGCGTCTATAGGCGTAAGCCGCGCTGAGAACACTTTGATAGTAGATTTATTTGCTCTGGTTTCAGAACACAGACCGATAAGGCGACACAGACATTGCTTATATTTTTTATTTAGTCTAAACATACGCAAAGAACATCACTCTGCACTCTATTGCAAGTTTCACAAATAAACTAAGGAATTATCTAAATATGTGTTTGTGTATTTGCGTTTAAAGGCGCTAACATGCTTAGGTATTGGGTCGGCCGCATTCAAAGACGCTAGCCGCACATTAAGGGTTAACTAATGTCTAAAATTTCAACCTGACTTGTGAGTTAGTTCGTCTACAGCTTTAGCGTCGCTCGAAAACGAGCATGAATGGTGTAGCACGCCAACTTAGGTGCTCCTCCCAGTCATAGTTGACCGCCATTATGTTTTTTAACCAAAGGATATGTTACCCAATAACTGCTGCACTCAAGCGGTAAAACTGAAAACTATTTAGTCCTGACAATACACTCAATGTTTAACAGCGAGTATATTTGCCAACTCAGTGTTTTGAGCTAAGTCAAACTTAGCGGTTATATTCGTCTACAGAGCGGGAAGGGTTAATAAGATAACCTAAAATTTTCTAACCAGTTCACCCAATTTTCCAGTGGATAAACAAACTATATGAATTTCAAAGTTTCTGGAACCAATAACAACACTGGAAAACCAAAACAATTCACAGTTAGTTACATTTTTAACAAATTTAAAAAAAATGTGAGCATATACCATTTATAAAGCGTGTATCTTGATTCATTGAAAAATAAAATATCCAAACATTTCTACTTTAGTCGGTCAAACAAACACAGATGAACATACCTTCAGACTCTTTTTGTTTAGAGAAGTTGCTCATGCAGTCGTCTGCAGAACTTGTAAGTAGGGACGACTGTAAACCACTATCTTCATTCAGAAACTAAAAATATAGAAATACATAATTAAGATACAATAGCTTTAAATACAAACGTTTTAGAGTAATTTTATATGCATATCGTTATAATGTAAAGAAATTTAGAAAAGTAAAATGTTTTAATAACATCAAATGAGCTTGGAAAATGAGTAAAGAGAAAAGTGTTTATGATGAAATCCCACAAGTGTGAGTTTGACTTGTCTTTCTGTACAGACAGTCATTAACGTGCTATGGTTCTAAAAAAGATGTTTTTCGATATTTTTATTAAATGTGTTTTAGTGCACAGGAAACCGTACATAGGCTTACTTGTTTTGTTTTTTGTTAGTGCACTTTCCCACTAAAAAGTCCCCCAATGAATAATGTTAACCCATATAAGTTCCAAAAACAAGAACTCAACAAATATTTTATTATGAATTTTTGGGAGGGGGGGGGGCAGAGTTTGTTTTCCAAAGAATACATTATTTTATGAAGCTCTTGTTTGGAAAGGGTTTGTTTGAGGGTATGAAAACTGTTTCGAAATTTTATGATATGTTGTCCTAAAACTTAAACCCCTCTCTATTTTGGAAAGTACTGAAGCTTTGAAAAAATTACTGTTGTTAGAAATAATCATATACTGTAGAACTTCGATAATTCAAGCTAATTCTGGCTGACTGTACAGTAGAACTCCAATTATCCGGATTAATTGGGACCAGACCCGATCCGGATAATCAAAAATCCGGATAATTGGATTTTTCTCGAAAAAAAGGCCGTTTTTAGGATAAAGACGTAAACAAAACACAATAGAGAACATTTATGGTATTTATTATGAAAAAAACAATATCAATGACAATGTTTACATTACGTAATATTTACAAACAATACTAAATCACTGTAAAATACAATATTTTTTTAACATACCAGGCAGAGTTAGCTGTTTTGCTACCTTAAATCGATTCTGCGCCGCCAAGTCTCGCATTCGTTTGACTATGTTCTTATTCAAATCTGATCCGGATAGTTGGCAATCCGGATAATTGGTGATCCGGATAATTGGCGATCCGGATAATTGGAGTCCGGTTAATTGGAGTTCTACTGTACCTCGAACTATAAAAAACTCGGAATACACGAAGAAATTGAGAAAAATAAAGAATAATATATTTTTTAATGTTTTAATTAGTCAAAATATTAGAAGATTTAATAGTAGAAAATGTTTCGATTTGATCTCTATTACGGTGCCATCCCCCTACAGTTACTTCACCGACACGTACTCAGCTGCAAGTTTCTTCAAGGTTTCGCCATTTTAAGGCCTCTGATTTAATTTTAACTATCACAAACTTTCTTTTAGCTTTTCCGCTCATCGTTACAAAATCACAATAAAAATTAAAACACTTTTTAACAGAAACAGTAAAGAATGTACTCACTAATCGACAATGTTACACAACACCGATATGCGTATAGCGCGTATTTCCGTGAGAACTGACAGTTTACTATTGGAATGAACTATTTTTAGAATAACAAGAGGGGGAGACACTCAAGTATGGTGTGTACTACTGAGCTGACATGAGATATAGCGGTGTCAACGAGACCCAATGTTGACTCATTACCTACCTGTGAGTGGTGGTGTGTCGCACAGCCCACCACGAGTGAACGCAAGAAAGACACTTCGATCCCTTGTCACCTTCAAAAAACTAGTTGGCATTTTAAAAGTACAAATCACGTTTTTTTGGGCGGCGCTAACGAAGTAGTTTTGAAGGTGCGCTACAATCAATGTTTTAAAAGCTTTAAAATATTCAAAAAAAAGCTGTTTTTAATTTTGTTAATACAAAATACCCGGACTCGAACTAATGCAACTCAAATTATCAAAGTTCTACTGTATTGTACTTTACAGAAAATTTATAACAGATCAATTTAACAAAAGTTATGAATAATTGGTATTTTATAAGTTTGAGTACAATTTTCTGCCAATCCTAACGTAACACTTTCCCTAAAGTTTGTCGACGCGTTTCGGAATTCCTCCATAATGGAGGAATTCCGAATGCCAATCCTAACGTAACACTTTCACTAAAGTTTGTCGACGCGTGAAAATTGAAAATTGTACTCAAACTTATTTCATGGATCCTAGCAGATATAATTTGTATAATAACTTCAATTGGTATTTTCCAAACTATTATTGGCTCAATTTGATAGTAAGCGAAGGCAGTAGATCCTCTTGCATGACTGCCATCTCTCTCCTTCTCTCTTTTAACGCTTTAATTGTTACTAGGAAAATAATTTTATTTCGTTTCATGTTGTCTTGTTTTTACAGTTTAGGTATTTTTCTGATCTCATGAATCTACAACATGATTAGAAATCAAACATTTTCCAGGATAGAACAACTTTTTTTAAAATTTAAGTATATTCAAAATCTGCAAAACTCTAATGAAAATCCAAGAATTTTAAGCGCATATTCCAGGACACATGAACTTTGTGTAAAAGTATAATCTTTTAAGACTGAATGAGCATTACAAAGGGATAGTAATTAATAAACGGTACCAGGAACTGGCACATACTTTCTCACAAACACATTTAAATTACTAAACAGATTCACTGTGACTTGTAGGGTGGGGTAGGAGAGATTTTTTATTAAAGTTGGAGATTAACTAATAAATATTATTATTATTATCTAGAGAGAAAACTATTCGATCGATTTCGAAAAAATTTGCACCAAACACGTCAATTAGGTCTTTATAGATGCACGTAAAAAGATTTTGAAATTTTTTTAAAACAACCCGCTTTATGGCCAAAAAACCCCCAAAAATCAGTTATTATTATTATTATTAGCTAAACGAGAATTTTTAGAAAGATGCGGGTTTTTGTATATGGTAGGGCACATTAAAGGCTACAAATAAGCCAAATTTTAT
>JAGFPH010000813.1:26173-36748 GCA_018207615.1 Philaenus spumarius
TAAATATCACCTTCACTTGACTCCCATAATCTCAATAATAAAAAAAAATATAATAATCATGATAATTTGCGATAATCCACATATAACCTCACTTATGCTCTGTTTGCATATATTTGCTTATAATTACTAATCACTGAAAGATACTTGTTAATTAACTCTATTTTCTTAGGGGTGGGAACTTGGCTAATTAAAGTAGTGGCAAAATGGACACACGTGGCTATATAAAGAAATTCAAGGCATTGCGGCAAGACAACAATTATTTACTCAAACATGATAAAAAATTGATATTTACAACAAATAAGAAACATAAACATAGTGGTACATATATACAAACAACTCAAGAAATTATCTACAATTATACAAAGTTTTGTGAACCATATCTTAAGTGATGACGCAATAAAAGTTAAAAGAAGTTAGCTCTTTAAAAAAATAAAAAATTCTACATTTGCAGACTAAAGAAATGTCTTATGGCCATTATTACTTACAGTTTTATTTATTATATTCGTCGCACTGTCCGTTACCTAGGATTTTTTCGTCGATTACACAATTCACCTCTGAAGCCTACCTTACACAATCCCGCCAAAGCACATGGAAAAAGTTATATGTTGAAAAATACTTAATCCATTTGATCAACTCGATTTCTGATAACTACAACAACTCAAAGACACATTTGCTTTACTTTGTGACAAAACTCGTCACCCTGTTATAAGAAAAACTACATTTTCTTGCACTTTTATTCGTCGACTTTGTGCAACTCGCACCAGCTATATCGCCATCTTGATGGAAGAATGTGCTTCTTATTACGTTCCGATTCGTCCCAAGGAAGAAGCAGTACGATCCACAACGTTCTGTATCCTGTGACATCTGTGCTCTTTCACATTGCATCCATGATCACTGATTACGTCATCATATCAAGATCTCGATTCATATTAATTGTGTGATATATTGTTGTTATATTCTTGTTTTTATTTATCTATTTATCGAACTGTTTATAGTCTTAAACACCGCTTCATTGTTCGCTTATAACGCACCACTCGTTGAAATAAAGTTTTTATACAATTCTCACATTTTACATACGATCATATATTAATATATTTTTTAAGTCTGCTTTTGTACTTCCTATTTTTACAGTCTGCTTTTACGTTTTATATTTGTTTACTTAAGAAAAATGATTCTACTGTAATTATTTTGCGTCTTTAAGAAATGTAATTATATGAAAAAATTAAATGATTAATATTATTTATATATTGCGTCATTTATTCATTTAGACCAAATCTCTGTTCCATTAGTCACTATAGGAAACAGCTGATTCATATCTTATTTTATTAATTTCTCTGTGACATGGACATAAGTGTTACAATTTTTGAGGCTAATGTTAAATTATTATTAGAATTTATTATTTTTTTGCCTAATTTTACTCATACAAATTGTAAACTTAACACTAACTAGCCGTGACTTTACCATAAAAACCTTCCAGAAAAAATGCTCCGTCCAATGGCTCAAACCCCAGCTTTAAACGTTCAGCCGTTCTCATCACAGACATACAGACACGATTTTGTTATATGCATAGATACATTAGAAATTAGCAATGCCATGAATTGAATCGCATGTTAGGACCAACACTTTTAAAATTAATGAACCAATGAATTGTTTTAATATTTACAATTTCACAACATCAACAATGCTTTTAAAATTAACGAATATGTATTACGCTGACAAAAAAAGTGTTCGGTGCAAAATATTGGTGGAAAACATAAACATTTATTTAGTCGTATAAAAAGAACACAAACCAAAACATGAAAAGAAACAAATCAATTAAAACACAGATATAAAATAGAAACCATGATCACAGGGGTTTACTCGTAATTTTTCCAGTACCGGAACGCTGCGGAACTGATCGGAAGAGACAGAAAAGAGAGCCCGGAAAAGTTTTGAAATTTTCACTTCTAAAACCGCTACTTTACATATCTTTGTTGAGTTTAAGGGTGCTGATAATATTCTTACTTTTATAAGAAAAGTACACATGTATTTGTAACTATTTTTGTACTTGTATATAGCACACGGCAAATTTTAGAGACACATACTATTTTAAGAAAAAACTTGCTAAAATGTGTTTTACTTAGTCAATAGCCTTATAAAAAATTTTAATCTTCGGTAAAAGACGGTAAACCTAAACACATTTGATGTACATCAAGAAATGGCTTTTCTTACAAAAACAATTAAACACAAGCCAGCTTATCACGAGAATCCAACACAGACGCTTGTTAGTGAATCATTCTAAAGACACCCAAAAGTCACAAAACTAAACAACATCACATGTAGGCCTACCGGGCAACCTGCTAAATCGCCGTGAGGCCGGTGTACAGGTACCTACGTTTAAATATTTTCCTCTTTCTGGATGCCTTTCGACCTTGTATTTGTGACGGCATTTGTCAGTGTACAGCCATTGTTTGTATGTATTCCGTGTAGTACTCTCATTTGGATTTTGGATATTTATTTTTTAATTAATTAATCATGAAATTAAATGAGTTATGTGTCACTAAATGTGGTCCAAATTATATCATGTTTGGTCTTATTTTGATTACAATAATCTCATCAATGTTATAAACTTTTTCATGTGCCGTAAAAGTTAATAATATAAAAGTTTAAGCATCGCTAGTTTTTAAACTTTTCAACAGCCTCGACTCTGAATCATCGGTCTCTTATTTGTAATCGTTCGCAGCACTCGCCGAGCACCAAAGGAGTGCCGCGAGGCTGGCAAAAGAGTGTCTGGTGCTCCCAAGTTGTGCCATTTCGATTCCGAGCTGAGGGACAATGAGGGAGACTTTACTGTTGTTGACTCGCATAGTCGAAACGCACTCTAGTGTGGGGATATCTTGAGGTTTTTCAATTGGTGGAAGTAAAATTCTGTACCGAGTCTTGAATGAGTGTGATTGAGGGAATGGATGGTACAGTGCAACGTTAACAAAACGTAAAACAAATTTATAAAAAACAGCGTTCCGGCACCTGTAAACCCCTGCATGATCAACCGTTGGATTAAAACTCACAATTGACCGAACCTGTCAAGAATATTTCCATTCTTTCCATTGTCCATACACGCAACTTGCATGTTGTTTAGTGAAGGAAGAGTTTCTGCGGTCGACTCCATAGGTATATCTGCAGATGAAGCAGATTCTACCATGCCAGGAGAGAGTAAAACTTCTATTATAGGTGTCCCAATGAGTTGGTCCTTTGATGAACTGACAGTCGGAGAGGTTTTCCAATCTTCTGTAACAGTTGTAGGCGATGTTGCGTCTAGAGGCGAACTAATATTAATATTTGATAGTGGAGAACTTATTTCACTGAAAACAGAAAACAAAATATTGTATTATTATATTGTATAACTATATTACCTGGTCTCATAATAACAACTGAATCAACAATCATTTTTAAGCTACTAGGGTGGCTGTGCCATAGCTTCATTGTACATGAGAATAATTATAATTTTTAAAACAATTACAACCTTGATAATTTCTTTATATCCTCGACATTATTTGATACAAAAACTGTAATAGATCGCCAGTTGTAGGTTTTTGCTCAGGTTTCACAGGCTTAGAAATCCAGTAAATTCTGTTGTTATAAATAAGTTGAAATGCTCCCTGAAAACACTCAAGTTTAAGCACTCCATGTGATATGCCTCACTTATGGATTGATTGGAGAGGCTGATGGCTACAGTGGCCACTTAAGAACTGTAAACCTTGCTTAGTGTGCCTTACCTTCTTTTATCTGAGAGTGTTTGAAAAGTTTTCTCTTTAGAAAAAAAGTATTTATATCAAAGTCCACTAAAGAATACCGTTGCGAATCGGCCAATAGGATGGGTGCACAGTGTTGCCATATCTACTAGCCTCGAACACTCCTGGTATTTACCGCTCGAGGCTTGATCGCACAGTTTAAAGAATTATAAATGCGTTGAGTCAGCCGCAGTCAGTTAGAAGCGTGGGAAGAACGTGACAACGTCGCACTACGGCGATTGGAGCGTTCAAGGTCTCGGTGAACACAAGCCCATCCCTCAACGGTATTCTTTAGTGGGCTTTGATATAGATTTCTCTTCTCTTTTATCTAGTTAAACACTATAAAACTATAATAATTTTATTTTTAAAGGAGGTATAAGCTTATTTTTAGAAATATAAAATCTTCTGTCCCTCTCCAATTATATTTATACTTAAGAAATAGAATACATTTGGATGCAAGAACAGTCAGTGGGTGATTTTTTGTTCTTGATAGTGTACATAACAATATATTAAATTTGTAATATCCAATTACTATTTACAAAAAAATTATTATATCCATTTGGAAGCATATTTGGTTTGGTCGGTTTATAAGGGTTCAAGCCTACATGTACCAACAAAAACCTTTCGTTAATATTTTTTTTCAGGTGAAGAACCTACATGGTCAATATGTTGGTATACAGTAGAATTGTACTTAATGAATGTTAGTAATTTCTATTATACTGTCAAAAAATATGAATTCTGTTTTGAAAATAAACCTATTGTTTCATAAGAAATATTCAAAAACAATATATCATTCAATCTTTTGTTTATATTTAATTATTGGTGGCCGTTTATTTATTGAATTTTTTAAGTCGTTCTTACACTTGGATCCTTCCTTCATTACTGTGCATACTATTTCAAGTTTTGTAGCCAATTTAAAAATTATTCAGAGAATGAATATTATTTGTATAGCTTTGCCCACATTGACAAATTAGGAATATGACTGCAAGTAAAAAAAAAAATATCACAATTATGACAATAAATCAAAGATTCAAATGATTTAGCAAGATTACAAATTCAAAAAGTTTAATTAACTTTAAACTTTGTTGTTCTCTCTCATTTTGTTTCAAAATTTAGAGGAAAACTATTGACCTGTCTCATCTCAAACTTAAAAATCCATTTTCATCCAAGCCAACATATTAACATAGGTAAATTATTTTATTTAGCTAAATTGCTTTAGTGCAATATAACATATTTTTATCAGTTTAAAATTTACATAGTTGTTTTGTACCTATGTCTTTATAAAATACTAGGGGAGACCCCTGCGTGCTCCGCACGCCAACCCCCAACTTCTAAAAACATATGTTATGTTTTATTTATAATAAAGGTGTAGGATTAATAATAACCTCAAAACTAAGATGGTAAATAATGTTAATGAACCAGCAAGATTCAGGTCTACACTTTAAAACCCTAACCTAAAAGCTATAAATACAAAAATAATTGCTTCAAATTTTGATATCAGCTGATAATGGAAATATTGGAGCTAACAGCTAATATTATCTGTTATTTTATTCAATTGGTTGCTATGGTAATAAATGTGTTGGTTTATCATTCTAGGCCTAACCTAAGAATTTTGTCAGACTAAATTTACAAAATATTGAATTAAAAAAGGTTTTTATCGAAATGAATTATAGCCTATGTTACTCAGGGATAGTATAGGTTTTTATTAGTAAAACTACTTTTTCAATCGGTTCAGTAGTGCCAGAGATTACCCCCTACATACAAACAAACAAACAAAAAAACAAACTTTACCTCTTTATAATATTAGTATAGATTAAATTTTATATTAAAATATATAAATTATATTGTAAAGCAACAAAATTTAGTTTCATTTATTTCTAATGCCACAATTTTGGTGACATATGTTGATAAGTTACATTGACATTGATGCATATAATTATATAATATACTAGGGGAGACCCCTGCGTGCGTCGCACGCCAACCCCCAATGGAACCTTCTAAAACATATGTTACGTTTTATTTATAATAAAGTTGTAGTATTAATAATAACCTCAAAACTAAGATGGTTAAATGTTCAAACCAAATTATTTCTTATATTTTATAACAGCAGTTAATAATAGTTAAAAGAACCAGCAAAGCTCAGGTCTACACTTTAACCCTTTGCGTACCAAGGTCCTGATATCCGGACGACAAAAAATTTGCCTAGAAATACCAAGGTCCTGATATCTGGATGCGAGTGGAACAGTCGAGAAATACCAATGTCCGGATTCCAGGACGTTCCGTTTTTTTTCTTTTTCTTCTTATTTTTTCAACAAAACTATCCAATCTTGGGTTTAAACGGTTATTAAAGAATTGTAGATTAAGAATATGTGCACATTTGTGCATAATCTATGATCTACAACTTTCCTTAGTTGATTCAAAAGGCCTTGTCAATTATCAGCTGTTGTGCTTTGCCTGTGCGTCATAGTTAGATTAGATTTTCATTAATAGTTTTTCATTAGATTTTTTTGAAACTTTGTGATTGTGTACAGTTTTAGTTATAGTTTTCAGTGTCGTAAACTATTTTGACAAAAAAATTTTTTTTTTTAATTACGTTTCCACAAATGAACGTCAAAAATTAAAAAACAAAAAATTTGGTGAGTAGGCCTACTTTTAAATTTTTTCAAAAAATATTTACTTTTGTTAAGAGCAAATAAATGATATATTATGATAATTAATTTAAATACACACATTAAAAAAAAAATTATTCATTTCGACCAAAAAATAAAGGTTTTATAGGGAAAAATGTAAAGTTATGCGCAAAGGTCTAAAAAGGGTCGGTATTTCTCAGCAGTCCGTTATAAAACTCACTGGTATTTTTCAATCAAATATTTTTTTTCTGCTACGGTGTTCAAAGGGTTAAAACCCTAACCTAAAAGCTAGAAATACAAAAATAATTAATTGCTTCAAATTTTGAAATCAGCTGTTAATGGAAATATTGAAGCAAACATCTATATTATATGTTATTTTATTCAATTGGTTGCTATGGTAATAAATGTAAATACATGTGTTGGTTAATCATTCCAGGCCTAACCTAAGATTTTTTCCGACTAAATTTACAAATATTAAAATAAAAAAAAAAGGTTTTTACTACAATGAATTATAGCCTATGTTACTCAGGGATAGTGTAGCTTTTTATTAGTAATACTATTTTTTCAATCGGTTCAGTAGCGCCAGAGATTATCCCCTACATACAAACAAACAAACAAACAAACTTTACCTCTTTATAATATTAGTATAGATATATATATTGACAAAGGGTGATACTGCTCTGTATACACAATGCTGATATCACAATAGTATGAGAATGCAAAGTAAAACAAATTGCTGAGCGAAGTAAGAATGCGATGACATCAACGAGTTTCTAGAGTGGACAAAGTGCTAGTCTATCATCAGACTCAACAACGGTTGAGTGCTGAGAGTTATTCATCAAGAATTTTTTTTAATAAGTGATTTTAATTTTTCGATGTATGAGGTGTGACAAAAAAAATGCGGTGAACGGATTTTTATAACAGCAACTGATGACGCTACATCCATTTGATCTAATATGTCCGATAGCCTAATCTGTTGAGACAGGCAGTGTCAAGTTTGAACATGTTCTGACTTGTCAGTCAGCTTCCTGAGCTGCTATAGTGAGGTGTGCATCATGGATTTTAAACAACGTATTAACATTAAGTTTTGTTTCAAGTTGCAAAAAATGTCAAAAAAGCTCATGAAATGTTAAAATCAGTGTATGGCGATAATGTGATAACTCTGTTTATGAGTGATATGAACGATTTAAAAACGGAAATGAGTAGGTTGAAGACGAGGAACGGACAGGATGTCCTTTGATCGCAAAACTTGTTTGTTCAAACGGGCGAATGACTATTCGAAAGCTTAATGAAGGACTTAACATCTCATACGGGTCCATGCAAAGCATGATAACCAACGAGTGAATGTTCCCAGAGTGATAAAAATAAAATTTCTTACCAGACTTTTGTTTGATGAACAGAAGGAAAATCGTTATCTCAGTTTGCATGCAATTGAAGGATTGTTTTCATGCAGACTCAGACTTCATGACCAAAATCATAACTTCAGATGAAAGTTGGGTCTATGAGATGAACATTTAGACATATCAATGGAAAACAAGAACTTCCCTCACTCTGACAGTCAAAGTCAAACATCAAGGTCATGCTCACAGTTTTTTTTTTTTTATAATGAGGGCATATAGTGCAAAGTTTGTTCAAAGGGGAACAACTGTACACTCCGAATTTGACAAGAGGGAGCTGGAACGTTTGCAAAACGATGTGCGAAGAAAGAGACCAGAAAATAATAAGCCAAGGGCTTCCTTCTTCATCAAGACAATGCTCCGAGCCACAAGTCGCTTTTGATTCACAAGTTTTTGGCCGTAAAAAGTGTTCCTGTCTATCTCTGTCAGATTTAGCACTATGCGACTTCTGGCTCTTCCCCAAAATAAAAATCGTGCTAAAAGGAAAACATTTTGACACCATTCGTAGATGGCTACGAACCAGCAGCTGAAAACCATATCAAAGAAGCCTTCCTTCCAGTCATGGCTTCAACGTAGGGACAATTGCATCGCTAGCCAAGGATAGTATTTTACGAGTTTAATTCAAATTCTATGTAAGCTATTACTTTGTTTGTAATAAAATTATTCACTGTATTTTTTTATCACACTTTGTATTTTGAACAATAATAGCTTCGATAGATTCTCTTAGATATATTTTAAAAGAAAAGTCTTCCAACAGACTACAGCTTCGATCGACGCAATAATGTACTATTGAATATAACTTCATAAAAATATGAATTTAAAAAGTTACTAGGGGAGACCCCTGCGTGCTCCGCACTCCAACCCCCCTGTTGGAACCCGGTGTGCGCCGTAGGAACCCGTTGTGAAGTCATCAAGGCTCAGGAATACACTTAAATAAAAACCTAACCTAAAAATTATAAATACTAATAATTGATTTAAAATTTGAAATAAATTGTTAATGAAAATATTAGAGACTACAGCTAATTACTGAATAAACAATAAACATTATTAATTTATTTTGGTTCAGTCTAGGCCTAACTTAGAATATATAGATACAAACGGCGGATACAGTTTTCGTGGTGAGTGGAGCGCTAGGCAGATGGTGCGAAACATGTATAAAATGTACTTTTTAAAATACTATTTCCTTCCTATTATTTTTCTTGTAGTTAAGTTGAAGAAGAAAAAAATGGATTCGACAATTAGTGAATTTAACTAATATTTTATATACATAATCTAATTGTTTGGGATATCAATACAGATAGGAAAGAAAGGAGAAACCCCCATTAGCTTGAATAAATAATACAGTTGCCAACTACCATGAAAAATATTGCAATTTAAAAATGTATGCCTATTTTGTAAAATATTGTATTTATGTAGGCCTTAATTATATATCAAGATAAAGATACACATGTTATCTTTTAATTGATTTTTATTTCATATTGATTATCAAATGATTTAGAAGTTATTAATATTATAATAAAGAAATTAATACTCGAATATATTTATATGTTATACGAAGATGTACGTATGTTTCCGTAGTTAAACGATTGGGTATCTTCCATGAATTTGTATAAATTAATAAATTCATTGTTGATAAAAGGTTGTATTTATATTCACTTTATAACCTCAAAGCAAATCTTATAACGTATTATAGCCTACCTTAATTGTATAACTCATATTTAAAAAAATCAACTTCAGAAGAATAATTACATTATTGATGAATTAATTGTAATTGTTAACATAACCCCAAAATACAATCTACGCTAGGTTTTGTACAGATGATGGGTGAAATCAGCTGTTATATTAAATGAGCGTTTACTCTTCTTCTGTTGTTAAACAAAATACCTTGTTTCTTTACAATCAGCTGATTGAAGAACTGTAAAATAAAATCATTGCAAAGGTTTGGAAATGTTGATTTTTTTCATTTAAGAAATTAAGATTACGTAAAAGTAAATAAAACCTGTTAATATAGAAAAGTTTTGCTTTTATTTGGTATAAACTTAATGTAAATCGGCCCAGTGAAAGTCCTACACGAACTGTCCAAAGGATTGAAAAAGTAGACTTTTTCTCCCATGTTAAATCTCCATAAGAAAAGCCTATTTTTCATTTTTGACCCATTTAACGTAAATATTTTCAAAATACAAATAAAACCTGCTAATATAGGACCGAAAACCTTTGTTTTGGTAAAACCCGCATGTAAATCGGCCCAGTAGAAGTCTCAGACGAACTGTCCAAATGTTTTTTTTCCTTACGGCTTTAAATATATAGATTTATAAATTTGAATTATAAAGCATATCTTAAAGACTTACTTATGGCATTTTAGTTATTTTGGTCTGAAAATTTGTAAATATTGGTGTTTAAGTAACGAAGTTAATTATTTTTTTGTTTCTCAGTTCATTAACTCGTAACTTTCAATTTTTCTTTTTGACAATTTAATTTCTTCAAACCTTTAACAGTCACAGTTTAAAAGTAAAGTTGTATGTTTGTTAATATTACATTTGGTATTAAATACTGTACTTTATTTTAACCCATTATCACCCATCTTAATTTAATCAATTGATAAATTATTTTTAATACTTACTAATCTGGTAAAATAAAGTTGTCATTATCTGAATAAACCATAGGTATTATTTGTTTCTTCTGTTTCTTGGCCGTAGTTTTTATTAAACTATTATTTGGTCTTTTCTTTGTCTTTGGTTTAGGTTTTACTGCAGCTAGAGGAACATCATTAACCAAAAG
>JAGFPH010000813.1:61899-76058 GCA_018207615.1 Philaenus spumarius
TAAGTATTTCAGTGAAGGCAAATTAATTGAAATATAAATTATCAAAGAAAATTTAAAAGATTAAACAAATTTATATTATTTAATATTTCAAAATATTATGAACCTTTCAGTTACTAACTTATATATGTTTACTGAGTGGACTAGAGACTGTAAGTTAGAAATTCAGGCTTTTTTTATTTTCTTTGATTCAACGAATAGGCTACATTTGGGCCCTTGTTATATTCTTCGAATCGTGAACATCGATGAAGGCGATATCGAAGATCCATAGTTTGATGAAAAGTACAATAAAAATTAAGTATCGGTATTTATGTACTAAAGAATTTTATAAAGTAATAATTGTGTGTGTTCCTGTTTGTTGTATTATGTATTTTGGTAATTGTTTACTATTACTTTGTCAGAACCAAATCTTCCCATATTGAGATATGTTTCGTATTTTTATGTATCCTAATAATGTATTAACATGATTAAAGGCCCAGAAAAATAAATTCACCCTAAAGAAATGAAAAAAAAAATATAGCCTGCAGTTCTACTCCCAGACATAGGCCTTATAGTCTTTAATCTCAGTATGTTTCAAGCAAATGTTCCTGTATTGAGCTATGTTATATATTTATATATTCTAACAATTAATTAACATAATTCAAGGCACGGAAAAAGAAATAGGATCTAGTAACTTCCTTTAAAAGTCGTCATCTGATGAAGAACTAGTGTCGCTTGCAGACGGTTCATCACACGCTCTATTGGAGATTTACTTTCGTCTATGTATAGCCGGCCAATTGAATTATCTTACCTTATCTTGTTTACTGTTCCGGCTCTTCAAACATGTTTATTTGTCTATTTCAGTCCATTAGCGATAAAGGTTATTGTTTACTATTAGTTGGGGTACTGATATGAGATAGGCCCTACAGTAGGCCTAGTAGGTATACGTTAGAACTTCAGGCTATTTTTTTCCCCATCTTTTTAGGGTGAATTTATTTTTCCGGGCCTTTATTAATGTTAATTTGTTGTTAGAATACATAAATAGGAAACATATCTAAATGCAGAAAGATTTGGTTCAAACAAAGTAATATTAAACAATTACCTGTATTTTATTAAGTGATGTTAAGTTGTAGAAATAGAGGAGTCCGGCAAACATATTTATTTATTGCGTGTATGCGCAGTCCGATGTCATTGAAAAGATACGTCTACTTCTTCCTGAGTTAAATAAGTTATATGAATTGAGTTTAAGTTTAAAGTGTTTTTATTTTCTGCTTTCATTCATTTAAGATAGTTTAGAAATAGATTTGAACATTACAATTATGTATTACAGCATTTTATTGTCTATACATTGGCAGTCTCTGCCACAATATGGTGTAGGGTCGTAATGTAAACTTTTGTCAGAATGTAAGCACTATAGGCCCTACTACTTGTCATAATATATTAAACATAAATTATGAAACCTGCAATATTTTGCAAGTACTATCTGTACAAATTGTTAAACTCATAGGTATTACAAAACTCCGGCATATTCAACTTTTTTGTATTCAGGTCCAGCTACAGCATTAGGCTAGACAATCCTGAGTCACTAAAACTGTACTTATCCACATTTCAACAACCAACAGAAATTGTATTATTACTATGAATGTCAAAGTATTGAATCTTTGGTTCTAGAGTAGGCCTAGCTGTATTGTAATATGTGTGGGGAGCTGATGCAATAAATGCACAGACTTGTTTGTCTTAAAAGTTAATAACATTTGTTCAAATGATAAATGACACTTCAAAAGAATGCAAAAACAAACATAAACTAAGCTAAGCACAGCAACCACTAACAATATGCTTCTAGTTCGTAACGCTTATAATATATTACGGTATAAGCTTATCAAATATAATATTATCCCATGAATGTCAACAATTAGTAGCCCTATCAGTAGGCCTAGTCTCTGACTCTCTGTTTATAATATCTAGACTATTAAATGTAAAGTGACAGTTCAAAGTTTTTAGTGGGATAGGCAAACACACAAAGTAGTTCCATATAAAGCCTATTTATTTTAATAAGGGAACACTTCTCACATAAAAAAGTAATTAGGCCTATCTGTAAAGAGTACAGGAATACAACTTTACTATTTCTGTACTTATTATTAAAAACCCAGCAAAGTAGGCCTTCATAAATAAAGTGTACCCATATATCAGGAAATGGAAGAAAATAGTATATTATAGCCTACATTAGGCCTACTTATGTAACAAATATTTTACATAGACCTAATGCAACCTAACCCTATCTAGGCCTAGGATAGCCTAAATAATTAAAGAACAATAATAATGGGCACAAACAGCAAATTAATGTAATATAAGTCTGATTCTATTCCTACAGAATAGGTATAGGCTACATTTAGAATTATTGTGAAATAGAACCTTTGATTTTACATAGTCCTACTGAAAATATATACCTAAAAATAAAATGTAATAGTTTCCTTAATAAATTAAATAATACTATAAAACATAAATAGGGTTATGTATACATACCGAGCACCATGAAATTAAATCATTAGTCATTGGATCTTCAACCATTTTCCATAATTTTCCCAGAAATGCTGGTACATTAGTTCCTATTTCTGAAATCGAATGCATTATAATTTGTAATGAAATATAATATGTTATGATTTGCAATAAAATCAAGTAATGTTTCACAATAACACAAAACTGTCTCCCATTATACTACTTATTATGCGCATGCGTAAAGTATTGAATACAGAATTATATAAAACACAGCTGTCAAGGATTCTTGTCATCTAAAATGCTATTGGTGCTTGTTCATTGTAACGTCAAAATCCAACTAATTGGGAATGTTTTACTATAAATTCTTCTATGTGGGCCGAGCTTAGTCACGTTGCAGAAAACGTGGACTTTTAAAATGATACAATAATAACAACAATTATTTTTAAATTACCACGGTTTACAAACTTTTGTGTAGTAGGCCGACCATCTTTTAAATAAAAATTTAATTCTTAGGCCTAATATTATGGTGTTATATAATTTTGAAACATTTTTGGACCACTCTCATGTAAAATTAATAGTTCAGTTCAGTAATCAGTATCAGGAATGTAAGCCTAGGTTTCACTTAAGGCCCATGTTATACGGGCAGCAAAAACGCGGCGTATTTTACGTCGCGTAGACGCCAAGCATACCGGGTAATGGACTTGCCTGTGTGCAACTTATACGAGCGTTTTAGCCGTCGCGTCGAGCCCTGTAAACTCAGACAGCGATTTTTACGCGTCCGGACCGGTAAACATGCAGCAAAGACGCGGCAGCAATGACGCGAGTTGGTGTTATACGGGCAGCTTTGTCGCGCGCGGCAGATCTGCTTCCTGCCCTACCCCGCCCCGCAGACACTACCCCAGCGTACTCACGTGGCAAAGTTCGATCATCCGCGATCATCGATCATACCCAAACGCCTCTCTTCCCTTTGGGTACCAGCAAGGTATGTTTCAAGTAAATGGTGAAAACCGATACAACCTATTCGCACTGCATCCATTTTTGGCACTGGAGCAGACTGCAACTACTGACAAGTGGAACTAACCCGCTATTCGGGTGCGTTTAGCCACAGACTATAGAATTACTATAGTCTATACAGAGTAATTCTATAGTCTGTGGTTTAGCGACCTTCGGGCTCACTCGGTACCTGACGCGGCGTTTTTGCTGCCCGTATAACATGGGCCTAAAAGGCACTACAAGGGACAAATTAATATAAATGATATAGTTAAGTTAGCTCATTTCCTTTATGTGAAGACTAAATATTATACATTATATTATTACAGTTCAGATAAAATATCAGAGGCGTAGTAAGAATTTCATTAGGGGGGGAGGGGATAAGATATAAGTAAAAAAATGTGTGAGTCATATTATTAAATATTGGAGTACCTACCCTATAGTACTCAGTTGAAACGTTATTATTGAGTGATTGCTGATAATTATTAATTAAATTATTTCATAACAGATCTATAAATTAATTAGAAATAATATTAACCATTTAATGAAGTAAAAATAGTTTTAGGCTATTAATAATCAAGTAACAAAATCCATTGTTTCAAACAGAAATAAAATGACACAAAAATTTAACTCATCAATGAATTTGTCTGGGTGCTTTTCCGCCGCAATCCAGCGTTTTCTCCACAATAGTACTCATTTTTCAATTAGAGATCAAACTGAAGTTGGTACATCTTAGCCATCGTTGTAATATTTATTCAACTGATTCAAAAATTATGTTTCTCATCTCTTCATCATCTTTAGGAGCATATTCCATTACCAAGTTTGATTCATATTTCAGAAATAATATTTTCAGTTATTGAATGGGGTATAGTAGACCTATTTACTATATTTTGTGTGGGAAAAAGTAAATAAGATGATTGAAGGGGATCTCAGGAAATACGTATTCACTTGCGCACTGTGGGCGTGCGCGCGCCTCTCGTGCGCATTAAATTCGTCATATTTGTACGGGGTGCATGAGCTATCCCCTCTCTTGTCGCTATCGGTTTTTTCAACGAACTCTTTGAATGTTCGCAGTTCATATTTGGACGGGAGCGTTAATGATTTGTCGTTTTTAGCGCGCATGTGATTCAAGATATTATTTTCCACTGATTAAATATGGATAGTTAAGAAGCGAATTTAATGAAATTAATAGATCCTATAGAAATTAATCCATCATTTGGGATCCCCTGCATAAGGATAATTTTTTTTAAATATGAAAACAGATGTTTGCGAAAAATATCCAAGAAGATGAATATATTTTGCAGACTAGTGTAAAAAAATATCTTTTCTGTCTTCATACCGTTGGATAGTCTGTGTGCCACCAACGTCGAGGTTTCTTTTTGTTTTTAGACAAACTTGCCATTAGTAATGCCGCACCACTATCACCATAATCGCGAGATTTGCCCTTCGGCATGTTTACAACTGCACAGCCAAATTAATACTGAATGTTCGTGGTGTTTCCTATTGATTGTTGAAATCAACAATTCCAATGAACCAAAGCCGAGCAGCGCTCACAAGCGTCAGGTTTGTGGCGCGCAAGTGTATGAACGCACCTTTACTTATTACATAGTAGGCCTACTTTATTCCTCGATTCCAAGAACGCATTCACCTCATAACTTTAACACATGCGCAAAAGATGTGTCAATTCGTGGTTCACTACTTCCCGAAACGGAAAACGTTATTTTGCATTACGTTATGAGATTCTATATGCAATTTTAAGACTTTTTAGTTTTCTAAGCTCAAACGGTTTTGAGTTAATTTAGACTTGATATTTGGAAGAATTTTTTTAAAACTCAAATAAACTTAGACCTTAAATATTTTTAAATAACAGTTATTAAATATGTTTTTACTACTTATTTAGCACATGTTTTACTATTAAAAGTTAAAACGTTATAAACATATATTTACAAGATAACATAGGCCTATACCCTATAAATTAAATATAAAGTTATAATTATACATACTTGTAAATAAAACAGCTAATTTTTACACGTGCTGTTCACTAACGAAAATGTGTCGTTCTCTTTTGTACGACCCCTTCTCACAGTGACTAAAGTAGGGTATAAATAGGGTTACCAGGCGTCCGGATTTCAAACCCTTGCACGGACTTGTGTCCGAGTCCGGGGTTGCCCAGATGTCTGGGTTTCAAGAAGCGATGACGTGAAAGAATATGAAACGAAATTACCAAACAACAGGTTAAAGTCCGTAACGCGTGGAGGGGCGCATTAAGGCTTATTGAAGTGCCAGTGGCGTAACTACATTGATTGGCGCCCCCGCAGGTACATAAATGGCGCCAACCAAAAATATAGGACATTCTTCACATAACCAAACTATCTGTTGGTAGCTTGTAATTAAATATGCCAATACTATGAAGTAACATACTCAAAAGAACGTGCAAGCTTTAAGTTTAAAACTTATTTATCACGTTTAAAAGGGAAAGAAAGACTGCAACTTTAAACATCAAACATCAAGCTTTATTATTTACAAAAATCTTGTAAGTTGTTATGATTACATTTATTTAAAACCTCTTCTTTTTCTTAGTGTAAACATACTTGTCGGTTAACGTGTAAGGTTCATAGGCCTTAACTTTGAAAGGGGTGATTATACTTTGTCGGTGTCATCATTAAAGCCCCGGTTTCTAAGACCACGTCGAGCGTCCGGCGCGATTGTTGAACGTGATGACCACGTCAACGCTAGAACAGAGTGAATGCAAGAGCATTGGCGTGGTTTCTTAGACCACGTCCGGCTGCCGACGTCGCGTCAGCTTTTCGAAGGTCCGGCGTGATATCCCTTGGTAATATTATCTCTGGTGATATCTCGGCGTGGTACGCTCTGGATAGGTCTCAGTCTATTCCGGCGTGGTTTCACGGCGTGGTTTCACTGCGCAATATACTGCTTTTAATTTCTTTAAGCAACTTGTTTTTGTAATTGCTGTGAAATATTTAGCTGTATTAACTTATTATTTTATTGTGTATTACTAAGCATTATGGAGTCTAAGGTTTTCACGAATGAATTGGATGATAAGTTGATAGATCTGGTTCAAAATAATCCAGTTCTCTACGATTTTCCCTAAAAAAAATTAAATAGTGTGCTTAAGACCACACGTTGGAAGTGATAACTTCTATGACCAATTTATATTTTTTTGTCCGTACTAATATTAGAGGAGGAGGAATAAGGATAAAATAATTTAAAACATTAATGACTTTGCTGACTTTGGTATTTAATATACATATAACACAAATATCATATATATATATATACATACATACTATATCTCGAGCGGTGACGGTCGCGAGTTTGATGCTTTTTCCTCTCCCAATAAGAAGTGCTATGTAGTATATTCGCGTTGCGTACATACATATATATATATATATATATATATATATATAATACATACTATATCTCGAGTGGTAACGGTCGCGAATTCAATGCTTTTTCCCCAAGCAAAAAGTGCCCAACGCCGCTAAAGAAGTTTTCACTTCAAAAACTAAAAAGATGCCATGGGAAAAAACAATATTTGGAAACAAATTTCCGAGGAACTTGGGAGAGAAAGTCTGTTTTTAACTGTATTGTTTAAACTGTGAACTAACAAAAATAAAATATTAAGCCTTACCTAAAAACCAAAGATGAAACATCGTGATGCACAGCAATGGTACGCAATGGTGCAGCCAAAGGGAAACATAATTTTTCATTTTTTCTTGTGTAGAACAAATTAAAAGTTTTTACTTTATTATTAAATGAGATACTTCAAAAATAAATTACATACATTTTTAAAGGAAGTTTACAGATTTTAAATTAAAACATTTTTTTTACATCTTCGTCTAAAAAAAGTTTATAGCTTTGGGATGCCTTATTTGTTAAAGATATTATAAACATTTCCTTAACTATGTAAAAGGTCAACGGGAAGTCTGAAAATCTTCGGTATCCATTCACAAAACGAACTATTCTAATGGTACCATTTTTAAAGTTTTCCTTGTAGCTATTTCTCAATTGTTGTAAAAGAAAAAAACGTTCAATTACTACTCGATGTTGGTATCTTTGAAAAGCACATTAGTTTAATGATAAATGTAATAGACTCAAACAAAAAATATACAGTAATGCAAAATTAATTTAATGATAAGAACTTACGCTTGCAATACAAAGGGTTCAATTTAACAAAAATAATTATTGTGTAATTTGATAAAAATGTTTGTCTGATCACTTTCGAAAAAGAAAAATTGTTTGATCATGTACTTGACGATTTAGTCACTTTTCTGAATGGCATTCAGCTGCCAATTCACAGAAATCTTTTCACTGCAAAAGAAGTCTTTAAACTTTTCTCGTACGTAGTAAGCCAAACGTGTTCCTTTTCTTCCTGTTGTTAGCTCTCTTATAGGTATCAAATTTTCTGTAGGTAGAGGAAGTTTATCTTCGTCTTGGTTGGAGCAACGAATTTTTGCCACTCTAAATAAATAAATTGTGGAAAACATCCGCAGCTAGAATCAGGTTGTCAACAGTTTCAGGAGTGATAGCAATTTGTGTAAAAAATACTGTAAAGTACTGGGATAGGATCCGAAATACATTTTCACTGTACCGTCATGCTCGACAATGTCTGTAGATGAATACAAACCATACACCTTAACCTAAAAATTACATATTTTTCAGAGGCAAGTTCCAAGCTATAAACAGAACTAAGTTTTACTATGAGTGTAGGCCAATGTGCGTTTAAACACTTTTTCTAATGGAATTGAGCTGCCAATCCATTGAACAATTTTCATTGCAAAAGAAGTCTTTAAACTTGTCTCTTACACTATAAGCTAACTGAGTTGCTTTCCTGCCAGTTGTAGCAACATCATAATTCTGACACTCGCAACTATATCTGAGGTCTAGTTGCTTTCACAGAGCAAGAAATAGATTCGCGCCGTCAAATACGAGCTTTTTACAAACCAGTATCGCGTTGAATCACGGCGTGATGTAAGTGACGCCGGCTTCACCGACTTGCCGCTCTTGAACATCACGGCGTAGTTATCACGGCGTGGTTATCGCAGCGTGGTCTTACAAACCGAGGCTTAAGGCTAGGCGCATATTAGGACGCGATTGATGCAAGCTGCATGACACGATCGCGCCATACGATTCGCGTTGGGGATCGCATATTACAACTACAACGCATTTGCTCACAACTCTCGCCCAGCAGACACGTGTATTTTACTTAATTTAATTTTTTAGAAAGTTTAAAACGAATGATTCACGGATAAAACTATGTTTATTAGATCTAACCTAATTTAAAATGGCTTCAGAATAACTTGCTGTTTTTACTAACTACTTCCGAATAAACCGAAACTCACAGAAGTGCACGGGATGATACATACTATGTTCTTTCTAAATACATATCTTAAACATTTTCACTTGTTAGTTTATGACGACATATTTGTTTTTAATTTTAAATGGTTAATGACAAACGCCAAATATTTTATTACAAATTATTTCATATTCAAATGCAGAGAACATAGCCTACAGAAAACAGTTTGAATTCATTAACAACAAATATTTAATTAACAATTCAGTGGACATATATATTCATTAACAATTATTTTATTAAAAATATTTTTTTTAAGTTTATTGAATAAACTTGAGCTTATTATTCAATTTTATTTTCAACATTTTTAAAATTAATTAGGCTTTTATCGGCTTTTCCTGGGCCAACATCTGAAAAATATGATAATGGAAAATGTACAACTGGACATTGCACAACTGGAGCGACGGTAGGGTATTGAACCAACACCACCTATAATGATTGAACTCGTGAGATGTGCGGCGCGAGAAACTGTGTCTGTCACAAGCATCAAACACTTCCCAATATGCACCTAGCCTGACACCTATGCATGCGGTTACATCAATGAAATACATTTGTTTGAAGGGGGAGTAAATAATTAATAATTAATTCGCTTATTAATTACTAAAGTTTAGCAGGCATTATTGTTAACTGCTAGTAAACAGATTGCGCAACGATAATGATTACGGTTTCAGAATTATGATCCGTGGTTATATTATTTATGGAACAGTTTTATTAAGATAGCTTAATGAAATATTGTTCATTGTAAAATTTATTTTGATGATAATGTGTTTACTACATTTTATTTTTTAAATTATTTTATGTATTTTGGATGTGCCCAGGTCGCGCGGCGCCCCTTGACCCCCCCCCCGGGGGTGTTATTTATGCCAACAGTTTTTTCATTTTTACTTTCTCCACCCTAAACGTCGTATATGGAGAAAGTATTGTTTTCGTAAAAATGTTCGAATTTGAATTTTCAGTTGAATTATCTGTTTTGGTGCTCCCAGAACCCCAAAAAAATTGTTTAGTGCAATTATCTGTGTTGGTGCTCCCTGAACCCAAAAATATTTTTAGTGGAATTTTTTGTTTTGGTGCTCCCTGAACCCAAAAAAGTGTTTTTAGAGTGGTGTCTGTCTGTCTGTTTGTATTCACGACCAGAGAGGACACTATTGGTCCGATTTTCATGAAATTTGGTATGTAGGTACTAAACCCCAATATCTCCAGGCGTTTTTTTCATTTTTGGAATTTTTAATTTTTAAGGGTAATATACCCCTAAAAACCCACAAAAAACGACAAAATTCTCAAAAACGGCTCTAACGTTTTTGAGCAAATTTTCAGTATTTATAGTGCTTAAGATGCCAAACAAAATGACACTACCCGCTTTTATCAAAACTTCGGCGTTTTATAATTATGGGGAAATGTTTAAAAATAAACAAGTTTGTGTTGTCACTCTAGCATCGCGGCAGCGGCCGCACAGGGTAGCACCACGTTAGCGAGCACGGCCAGTAATTCAAAGGTCGCTCGATCGAATCCCGCCTGGGACTATAATTTTTTTATACGATTGACGTAGGTAGAATATTATTTTTTTGTTTTGTTCTAAAAAGTAGTAAAAAATAAAATGATTAAAAACAATATTATTTTGATTACAGTAAGTTGGGAGAAAGTTTGTGTCAGTTAACTGATACCGTTTATTTTTCAAACAGTTGATCGTTTTTGTACTCACCAATATTTAAATCAGGAGTCGTTTTCTTTTCACAAGTGGGTTCAGGACTAAATTTTTTGTAAAATACCAAAACGCATGTGTGTTTTAAATGAGAAACTACAAAAGTACAAGTTCTTGAAACTTTGTGAGGGAAGTGGTTGTCGTGTGAAATGTGAGACATGCCACGCTGAATTTTCGATGAAACACAAGGGTGGTGGGAATGTGGATGCTCATATCAAAACTGACCGGCACACAATTACCGCTAACTTAAATCCTAAACACAGCATCGAATCTATATTTAGAAATGTTAACGCCACGAGGAAAGGGTCAGAAATTATGTCTTCTGAAAAATATCAAAGAACCAAGGAAAGAGCTAGACCCAGTAACAAATGAATAATCGACCTCCACCTATAAATTTTGCTGGTTTATTGAATTAATAATATTGAGTAGGTAATTCGAATAATTAGTTATTTTGTGAAAACATGATAGCATTGTAGCATTTTAAATATTAAAATTTTTCACTCATTGTAACCATTAAAAATGCTTTTATTTTTAAAGCGGTTCATTAAGATTAATTAATTCTTCTCCCATTTGAGCCTCCAGTATAATATTATATTGCTCCTTATATATACAGGAACCACATGAACAAACTTTGTCACGTTAATTTGTAGTTTATTAATTATTTAAAATTAATAATATTCACATGCTGAATAACGTGATAAAGTTTGTTCATATGGTTGCAAGACACCCTGTATTAACAATTACTGCAGTTACAGCACTGGGACTTATTTTATTAAATTTATATGCTCATTTTACGTAAATAAAATAAAATTTTACACCTTAATTAATGCCCTACATATTTCAATAGGGATTCGTTTCTGTGAGTAATCTGAAACACGGGTGAAATCTTTTGCTAGCTGTAACTCTCTAACAAAGCATTTCCAGACCTATGAATAAATTAACTTTTTTCGTTATTTTTGCTAGTGGAATCAGCTCAGAATGTGCTCGGAACATTATCAAAATAACTTATTATTTTATCTCAAAATAACTTTAAAATATTTTGTTTCTAGAGAAATTCTGGGTATTGTTGACAACTACCAAAAAATACATTTTCCTTTTTTTGTCAATATCTCTGTTGTCCTTTGAGCTACAGAAAAAATTAAAAAACCATTGAGTTTGTCATTAAAACAGTAAACGTTTTAGTCTCTTGTAATTTTTTTTGTAAAGTTAGCGGTTTTTGAGATATTTGACTTTAAAAATTATAAACGGCTGCCATTTTGAAAATATTGCAAATATTGTTCTAATTTTTCGTACAGTGATAAAAGGTTACGCAACAAATAGGTGTACAAAGTTTGAGCTCAATATCTTTTCTACTTCTATAAATATTAAGTATTTTGTAAAAAACACATACAGACAGACAGACCGAAAACGGAATGAGATAGGACACATGTTATATTACATTTTTTGTTTCTTTTGACATGCTGAATAATGTGACAAAGTTTGTTCATATGGTCGCAAGACACCCTGTGTAGTGTCCGGATTTGGTCTGGGCAAACTTATGGTAACCCTGGGTATACAGTAAATCAACCTGTCTATATTATTTATTGGAGTTGTACCTTGTACCACTGAAGCCTCTCTTTTCTCTCCTGTCGGGTTACATCCCTATAGTGACAATATCCCTGTTACTACGACACTGTAAAATATCAATATAACCATGTTAAAAAGAGTTAAACGAGTCCGAGACCCTTAACTACAACTGAAATTTGTTGCCAAGTTAATAACTTATAATGTTTAGAGTCAAAACTAACACTATCCAAAATCACTACTTAGTATCAACATATAATTAATTTAAGTAATAATAAAACTAACAAAATCCAAAGTTGAGAGTGAAAACTCACACAATCCAACTTAAATCACTACTTTTCTTATAAAAATTCCTAGAAAAACACGCCAAAATGTAGTTTATCTTTTTTGTATGTCTCATTTTCACTTAATAGAAACCTAACATTTCTTTTAATTAACCTGTAATGTAAAGTTATAGTTTTTTGGCCCTCCTGAAAAATTAAGTTCTTGCATAATGTGAGTTTAAATTCTAGAGGTTTCTTATAGTAGATCTGCAGCAATTAAAGATACCCTACAATGTGATTTTATACTTACTAAGAAAACAAAATGTTTGATGTTTTCAAAATTAGTATGTCTTACCTTTTATTATGACTTTCAATTAAGGTCTATAATCAAAGGTATTACATAACAAATGCACTCGGTACGAGTTTGTGTGTGTAGTGCAGACATTAGCGGCCTGTCGGAAAGAGCCACAAGCGGGAAAGAGGCTATGTGTAAAGGTTGCGGCTGCAGTGGGGGATTGCATATGCGCTGGCATGTACGTAATCCCAGCCCTAGAGTTTCTAGAAGTCTAAAGTCGGTACGAGCTTTCCCAATACGTCTTTAGGAACTGATTCGGTGTTTTACTTTTAATTTTATTATTATTGGTTTTTGCCATTCCGAATATTGTGAATTGATAAAATCAAATGTTAGACTTACCGTCTTCAATATTCCATTTGTTCGTCGTAAACAGAATGCGACTCGGATATTGATGAATGACAAAGTCCGGAACAAACAACAAGATCTATTCATCACGTCATCCATCCGTAATAAAGTAGAGAAAGAAAATTTAATCATAACTAAAGCCGATAAGGGCAATACCACTGTCATCATGGACTTGCCTGATTATATAAACAAAACCTTTGATTTTTTTGCAATGAATAACATAACTTTATTGAAGTCTGACCCAACCAATAAATTTAATAAACTTATAAAAACAGCTATCAACAGTAGTAAACACTTATTGAGCAATGCGGATATGTTTTTCAACAAAATGATTAATCCATATGCACCTATCCTAAAATCACTACCGAAAATACATAAACTGGACTTCCCGATTAGACCACTTGTTAATTTTACAAGTGCACCTGCTTATAACATATCTAAAACCTTGGATAGGATAATTAGGAGACACATTGAATTTAGCAACACTTATAGCCTAAAAAACACACAAGATTTGATATCCAGAATAAAAGATACGCATATTAAACCAGGCTCTGTATTGGTATCATTCGATATTACTAATTTATATACTAATGTACCTATTAAGGAAACAATCACTATATTAATAAATAACTTACAGGAAAATAAGAACATGTCCTGTGAAAAAAAAAATAGCTGAATTATCGAACTTATTGAACGTTTGCTTGTCCCAAAATTATTTTAATTTCAACGGCCAATATTATAGCCAGAACGACGGATTAGTCATGGGTTGTCCATTATCGAGCATAATGGCAGAAATATTTTTGAACCATATTGAGAACCATCACATAATGTCATCAAAAAATAAACACCTTAAAAACATCACATACTATCACAGGTATGTTGATGATATTATCGTCTTATTCCAAGGCACAAAACGACAAATTATGAATTTTTCTAATTATCTTAACAACATACATCCTGCCACGCCGCACACGCGCAAATCGTTAAAATTTTTAAATCTCTGGGTCGTAAGGTTTTTCGTCCCGCGTTGGGCGCGCACTTTGCCACGCCACACACGCGCAATCGTTTTTAGAATTTTTAATTTGAGTTTGCCCTTAA
>JAGFPH010000813.1:76068-98820 GCA_018207615.1 Philaenus spumarius
TTATTCTAGTAATTAGCCCATTTGTCTCGGGTCTTTGCCCGTGGCAATCCGTCATTGAAATTTACATCTGAAATTGAAAATAATAATAGTATCAACTATTTAGATCTCACAATAACCAGAAGCGATAAGAAACACAGTTTTAAAATATATAGGAAACCAACCCAAACCGATCATACAATACATGCCTCATCCAACCATCCAGTTCAACACAAAATGGCAGCCTACAATAGTTTGTTATATAGATTAAGAAATGTACCCATGACAGACACAGATTTCCATGAGGAACTAAGAACAATAGAATATATTGCCGTCCAAAATGGTTTAGATGCTTCAATTATAAAGAAATTGTTAAATAAACAGATCAGGAAATGCAGAACCAAGCAGGTTACACAACAACCAAAAAAAGATGAAAAATATTTAGTTTTTAACTATCACAAAAGTATTGAACATATACTCGGGAATGTGCTCCACAAACAAGGCTACAAGGTAGCTTATAGGACAACAAATAACATACAAAATCATATAAGAAAAAGACACAATCCGAAGAATAAATATGATGGCACAGGAGTATATCAGTTATTCTGTAAGGACTGCCCAAAGACATATACAGGACAAACAGGAAGAGCATTCTACAAAAGATTTAAAGAACATATTCCTTCCGCCAAACAATATATGGACCAAACAACAACTGTGTCTAAATATACTGAACACATCATCGAGCAGGATCATAATTACTCATGTATAGAGGACACCATGAAAATATTAGCACAAAACTGTACACGTCATCCAGAACTGTTCGTCTGACGACCACTCCACACTCCGGCGATTGCGAGCAGGGTTCCTCTTTACACTTGTGTTCTTTCCATCAAGTGGCTTCTAAATCTTTCCCACACGATTACTTGGACGATTTTACGCACGCACAATCCTTCATGCTCCAAGCGCGTGGGAAAGAATGTAAGTGTAAAAGTCTACATAGGACGCAGTAAAAATATGATTGAAAACTTCAAATTTTTTGAGAACCATGTTTCGAGGAGATTCACGGATTGTGGAAAACCAGTATTCTAAAGTTGAAGAATATGTTCCAGGACAAAACACATTTTAATATCAAGATTTTTAAAAACATCTTGTTAGGAATAATTGCATAAGCAAAGGCTTAATATTAGAATTGGATTTATTATTATTATTACTATTAGGAAGCAATGTAAAGCTTACAAGTCCCAAGAAGAGAACCTAAAGTAGAAGCTATTGCGAAATGTATATAAAAGTGTAGCAATAGCTGAGACAAGCAAAATTCTATGTTGAGTAACCTGGATGGTTATGGATACGCTTGACTGACCTAAAAAGGGGGTTAGTCTTTTAGAGACACCATGGGGCAGCGGAGTCTCTGCCCGTTGATATGCTGCTCTTGGGAGACCTTTGCCTTGAAGGGACATGGTGACAAGGTGAGCAAATAGTATATGTATAATCATTCAATACGGTTACATAAAGGTGTAATTTGGAAGTACAGCCAACTAATTTCATAATAACTAATGCCATTTAGCTAACTAATATCATTGTGTTTAAGAAATTCCGTTACTTAGAGTGCTTTGTCTTGGGACTTGATTAGTTGGATATGATTAGGATTAATAAGATTGTAGAGTTTGATCTTTGTATGTTTAAATTATAGTACCGTAATAAATAATAATTGGACTTTGTTTTAGTGTGATGATATGTATATATATATATATATATATATATATACATGTAGGTAAAATTGTGATTAGAAATTTAGAGATTAAAGTAATTAAATAATACCACTGAACCACCATCGATGCTGTAGCTTAATTTGTGAACCCTGGGCTTGTGTTACCATCCATCCCTAACAAAATGGTGCATCGGCCGGGTGGTTCAGTGGTAGAATGCTCGCCTGCCACGCGGGCGGCCCGGGTTCGTTACCCGGCCGATGCACCACTTGATAGGGTTAAGATTTCTTATTCCCTTATCAACCGGGTTCAAACTCTACAACACTCCAGTAACAAAGGGACAGATCAATAATGACACATCAGTGGTTCAGTGGTAATAATTATTTTAACATTAATTTATTTGTACGCCTTTACAATTATAGATAACATACAATTTCTCACATTAGCTACACTTATGCTACATACATCTCTTATACCAGGTATTGACCTTTATAAGACAGACTGGATTACGGTATTGGCAACTAAAGCGTGTTACTTTTATCTGAATAACCCCAAAACTCTGAATATAACAAGACTCTAACTATAGACTGAAATACTTTGGTTTGCTCACTAAGTTTGATGTCTTCACAGGTATCTCGATGGTCCAAATCTCGGAAGCTGAATTCCAAGTCTCGATTTCCTGGCCGCACTTTGCACGACGAACCGGCCCAACTTTTCCGGCCTCACACTTAATAACAGACTGGCCTAACTCGCAGCCCCTCACTGGTCACCCGACCACTCTACTCTGGCCCATCGACCACAATCCTCTGGCCCCGATTCTAGATTCGGATTATACTTTATAACCCGTCTAGCTTCCTTGTTGTCATCTTAAAACAAATCAAAGCAAAGCGAGTTCCGTGTTCCGCGTTTAACGAACTCACCCGCGACCTTGCTACAATTTCCGTGTTTATACCGTACTTCCTTGTCCGTCTTAATGGTTAATACCTTAACATCCAAGACACTATTTCTAATAACAAATATACTAAAACATATTTTTACTATACTCTGCAAAACATAACAATCTACTTTTTATTAGACAGTGAGGAGGTTTCCATCAAAATACAACAGTAAGAACTTTTACAGCTGAGTTTTACTACTCAAGAACCTGCAGACATCACTAGTCACCAAACTTCGAACCAGAAGAAGATTTAACCCTGGATTACTAACCACATTTTTGTATCCTTTGCAACTAACAATTTTGTTAGTAAATTTGACAACAGAACTACTGTATCTGTTATTTTTTTACAAAAAATAATATAAAAGTGCAATGCCTATATGATTTATTTACTCTCTACTGATGTTGTAATGATACAGAAATTGTATTTACACAGTGGCGCACCGAAGGAGTTGGCTTTGGGGGGACTAACCTCAGGTCAGAATATATATATTCAATAAATCCTAAACGGATGAAAATTCTTTAACCTATCACAAAGTCTGAAACATATATTTTTTAAAGTGAATGGGGTTTGAGTCAGACAATAGTGCAATATAAACATTCTTTGCGCAAGATCACCCTGCACTGACCTTGAGTAACGGTCTAGGCAGCACCTCTGCTCGCTGCCTTTTAGGACCACGTTATAAGAGGGCTGATAGCGCCGCCTTTTCAACTGTATTGTCTCCTAAGTTACCCTTCAGCTCTTTCACTCTTCTCAAAAGCAGCCTAATCATTTCAAAATATATTTCGTTGAATCTATGTTTAAATTTTGAGTCCAGTTTTACTTTTGATATGAGTGAATGCTTTGGTACCTAGTATAAATTAAAATTTATTCTATATGCACATGATCACTGTAATTATAAAAGCAAAAATTTTGTAAATATTACAGACTTTAAAAAGACTGAACTCTTGAGGTGGTTTACTTTAAATGAATTTATGTTGAACTGTGAAAAACAAAAATTATTAAATTTTAGTCTGCAAGAGTAGAGGGTTAATTTTGATGGTAGAGAACTGTGGAATCAATAACATTTTTGGGGTTACACATTGACAATCATTTAAATTAAAAGTCTTATCTGAATAATTAAACTTCTTAAAAAAACTTAATAGTCTTAAGAAATGGAATTGATTTAAAAACTAGATTAATAATTAATTAAACATGAGTTTCCGTTTAGTTATACAATAATATGGCATTTTGCCAAGTGCAGTAGGAGTAAACAGAATTTTTTAAATACAAAAATAAATGTAATAAATTGTAATAAATGTATAATGTATGGTCGATTACCTAAAAACATGTTCGTTTAAAGCCTATATTTCATGATTCAAAACTATCTATTGACCTTGCCATCACTGTACATTTAACAGTGTTTACTTTTTATAAAAAGCAATAATACTATTCTATTTAAAGAACACCATTCACATCATTATGTGAGGAATAAAATTAATTTTCAATTACTGGAACGTCAACTGAATGTAACTGAGAAAACTCTGGATTATATGGTCAGACAAATATTTGATAAGCTGTCTAAGTATTTTAAGAAGACTGATGATGTTAGGTGTTTTTAACACTTTCTGTGCTGAGGTTAAATCCCTCACTTTCAATGCTAGGGCATTTTTATAAATGACTAGCAAGATGGCGCCCAATTTGAATGATCGTAAGTTGCTTTGTAGTCGCTATTTTCCTAGACTACTGGACCTGGACTCGTAGAAGGGTTCTTACCAACTGCTCAGGTAAAACAAGTTGCTCTAGACAAAACTTAAAATTTCAGTTTTAACTAATGGTATTTTTTAAGTTACTACCAGGAGAACGTTACTCCAACTTTCAAAACTTAGGCCTTATAATGGGCCAATGCTGGAAAGCACGTATCTTTGCGAAAGTAGCTTTTCCAACATGATATTTATAGAGTCAAAAAATAGGTGTTCCCTGTCTGATAATATAGGTGTCTCTTACTCAGTTGTGTCGTTTGTCAACAACAAATATTAATGTTAATATTGATTCACGGGTTAGTGAAAACCAACATCCCCACTAATTTTGTTATATATCTTGCAACGGCTAATTGCAATAGGTGGCATAATTAGTGGAATTAATTAAAATTAATTAGAGAAAGTTAATTAATTAATTGATTAGAGTCAAAAGTGGGTTAAAATTCGTCAAAATTGAAAATATAAGCATTTTAAAGTTAAAATAGAGTTTACAAGAGTTTATTTTGAAAAGTAATACAATAAAGTTAGTTGAATTCATATCGAGATATGACGTAAGCGTTGGAGACAAGAACAGACCAAGGAAAGGCAAGATCTAACAGGATCAGTCCTGTCCAGACTGGCACGAATTTGTCCGATTATTTGTAGCATTAGTTTACATGGTAAAATATTAAATTGTAAAATTAATTGTTTTATGTACAAGATATATGTAATACATTGTAAAGCCATGTGAGAAATGAAAATAAGTTAAAAAGGGGGAATGAAAAATAAAAACAAAAGCGAGTAATTAGAACAAACAAAAAGGAGCATATCTTAACTTAGGTGCTCCGCCCACAACAGTCGGAGTTTGGAGTCGGCCGCCATTATATTTTTAACCAAGGGAATAACTGCTGCACTCAAGCGGCAAAACTGAAAACTATTTAGTCCTGACAATACACTCAATGTTTAAAAACGAGTATATTTGTCCACAGCGTTTTGAGCATAGTCAAACTTAGCGGTTACATTCGTCTACAGCGCAGGAAGGGTTAATGTTCTAACTCATGGAAAATTCAGTTTATTTTGTTTGTGGAATCTACGCATCATTTTCAAGACTTTTATTCTTGGTATTTTTTTGTACAATACCAAACCATTTTCATGTCAATTAGACTTGAAATTTTGATTTTTAGACTATTATAAAAGTATAGTTACTTTTGGAGCTAAAGTAGTAATTCAGTAAGAAATTTTAAGTTGGCAGTCTTATTGGAAATAGCATTCTTAAACACAGAAATATTGATTTTACTGTCTACTAGAAAGTAGTGAAGGACCCCTATTTAAATTTTTTTAATAAAACAAATAGTTTCCAAGATCCACTAGGTGGCCAGGTTAAAAGAATAATTTGGCAATAAGCTTATAAGACTTTGAAGTGGCTAAAAAATATAACTATTTCAGTTATTATAAAAAAGGAATAAATAACAAAACATACAAAAACGTTGATTATTTCTTTTAATATTTGAAAAACTCTTGTATAATATTATATATGAATAACACAAAATCAACTAAGCTCATATTTACACAAATTATCAACTAAATAATAATAAAATAAATTGTCCCTCTATTATAACCACCAATTATAAAATAATTCATACTTTCGAGCTAGAGCTATTAAATTGAGCACTATTTTTGATTTGATTTTTCTCAACGCTATGAAAAACAAATGAAGTTGTTGTCAATACAATTTTATTGCTTTTTCGTTTCTGCTTTTTACATTTTTTAAATTTCTTGTGCCAGTAGATTTGATGCCAATGGTGAAACTTTTTTCCACACGACTTGCAAGAAAGTTTTCCTGTCGAGTGATACCAAATTCGATGAAGTGCCAAACTTACCCGGTTGTGGAAAAGAAGTAAGTCAGTATTTACGTTCCGACATAAATTACATTTTAACAATTTTCTTAAAAATAAACGAGTACCATATTTTTTCCAAAGAATATTTTTATATTCGTCTAAGGAATATTTAGATTTATTATGATGGCTTTTAGTTGGATTATCCCCACCGTCTTCTCTAATAATAGTTTGCAATGGTATAATCTCTAATTGATCTTCATAGTCTCCACTTTGGTGAGAGGGAAAGTTGGATTGATAATGACGATTTAGATGTTTCAGCATCGCTGCTTCGGTTTCAGTGCGTAAACCACAAACACCACAATGAAGAATTGCTTTATTTCCATTGATTAAATTGTTATTATAATTGATCGATTCTTCCTCGTCCTTCTTTTCATTTTCTATACGTATGACTATATTTGAATTGATTTCTTTTTTTGGAATTGAATTCTGTGCTGCGAATGAAGAGTAGTTTGTGTTGTTTGTCCTGTAGGAAAAAATAACGTTACTAAACATTATCATTGGAAACATACTGAAAGATCTTTAATATGATGGACAGACAAAACCAGATTAGTAGAAATTATATTCATTTGTATAACTTGAGTATAAAACTTCATATTAATAATAATACAGGCTGTTCATTAAAATGAGTGTCCATATTTCAACCACAGTAGCATCAAAATTAAGAAAAAATATGTCAATACATATTTTGCTACCCACCTGCCAGCCATTCTGAGTTTTTGAAAAAATAGTGATAACTTTAAAAATTATTATGATTTTGGAACAAAATTTGGTATACACTATTAGTATACTTTAATAGTGTAGTACCAAGAATTAAAACATGATCTTGCTTTGTTAAACTGGCAGCAGTTTAAAATTTTCAATATTGAATACTGTATTCTTAAAACCATAAATTTTATAAATAATCTGCAAGTGACAAAATATTATCTTCAAAAAACTAATGCATAGTTTCCTATTCATTGTTTACAACACCCAAGTCTAGAACAGAAACATATTTTCAAAATTGTTTGATGATTGTTCATGACTCTGTTATCATTGAACCTGGAGTGTTCCAGAATGTTTAAACATTTTGTTTGTTGTTAAAAGAAGATAATATTGTGCCTCTTACACATAATGGCTTTAGAGATAATTAATACTGAACAATTCAAACAGGGAAATTATGAAAATTTATAAGATAAAGTTTTGGTTCTTGATATTTTTTAAAATGTAGCATATGATACGCGTTTATTGAATTTTGTCTTGAAATATTGCATTGCCACCTTAACAACTGAACCATCAGTATTGCAGTATTCCTTAGCATGGTGACGTCACTGCAAGCGTGTCACAAATTAGTTTATTGGTGGGAGGTGTGATAATTTTCTGTTCTCTGGATTATATTTAGGAATCTTGGTGGGAAAATATCTAAGAACTCTGTTTTGTTTTTAATGAGGGATTGTTCATATTTTAAATTCTGTATTCGAACATAAGGCATCATTTGTTTATATAAAATACAATGACGTTGTTTCCGTTCAATTTTCAATGAAAGTGACAATCACTCAATTAGTTAATCACATAATGGTATTTTCTCATGCAAAATAACTATGTATTATTTTTATTCTGTTGTTATAATTTTGCAAGAATTCTCGCATTGATTTCCTGTCACTTTTTAAAACACCCCTAAGGCTTTACTTGTCCGTAAAAATAATGTGTTGAGACAGCCAAGTAATAATTTATCATATGATTATTTAATTTCCATATATTGTGCTAATATGTTGTAAAAGAGTGTAGTATTTACTGAATAATTCTGAAAATCAAGTCTATTTTTAAATTCTCGCATTAATAAGAATAAATTTTTGCAAACAGCAAAATACATTCTAATTTTATATAATTTGTTATCTAAATACAAATAGATTTGTAGTGAGATATTTGTACAAAATAGAATATTTTAAAATAAATCTTATGCTTAGCTCACATTCCATATTTACAGAATATGTACTGTAATTGTTAATTAGAATATCCCACCAATAACGACTCGGAGGATAAAAGCCAGATGGTCTGGGAAGTATAAAATGCTATAAGCGAAAATGGAAAATTTGGAATTAAAATTTTGAGCTTATGTTGAACCTAAATCTAGGGGTTTTCAATAAACCAACACAATATATTTGAGTTAAAATGTCATTTGTCAGAACAAAATAACATCTTACTCTAAATGTATGATAGGTGCTGCACTAGTTAAGTTGTGACTTTCAGTACCGTAAAATGGGGTGAATAGGAACAGTGGGGTGAATAGAAACGAAAATTCCGAAAAAATTCAACATCATGTAATGGGGAGTTAAAGTATTGTAAACAGGGATATTTCTTGGTTATGGGATGAAAATAAGGTAAGTTTTAAGGGAAATGTGGTATTGTGTAGTTGGCAATACTGAGATTTGGATTTATTGGTATTACAAAGAAACTTTTGTTTTAGCTGATTTTCATCGCTTTCTAAACTTTACATGTAAGTACCATATCCAATCACCTCAGATGTTTGAATTGTACTATTTTTTATAACTTGCATACCTATACTCGTTTTTGTGTTTCTAACCATCCTTCAACAATACATTGCCCCAACCATCCTTCAACAATACATTGCCCCAACAGATTCTTTAAGGTAAGACAGCAGTCGAAAATCGGAAAATTTTTTTTTTTTAACCCTTAAATGCATGATTTTTTATTTTTATTTCAAAAAATTATCAAATAATATGTTGAATATATGTTGAATATAAAATATAAAAATATAAAATTGATATTTAAGTATTTCTTTCCAAAAAAAACTTTTAGGTTGGTTTTTTTTTAAATATATATATATATATATATATATATATATATATATATACAGAAATACTACATTAAAATTATGCAAAACATCTCAAGCCTTTAGACCAGGTAACTAGTCATATCCCGTCAGCTTGGAAGCGAGCCAACCACCGTTTGCTTTACTTCCGCCCTCCTACCCTCAAACCACAGATATGAAAAGCTACCTGGTCTCACGAGATTTGAACCCGGGATCTTTTGATCAGAAAGATCCCACGTTACCTCTCGGCTACGAAGGCTTGTATGGAATCCAACGTTCTTAGCTACTTTACAAAGCAACCATATTGCCTATCTAGCCCCTAACCACCGTTGTTACACTAACTCCATCTAGGAGCCTTCGGATCAACTAAAATGAAGAATAGAATGTTGGAAAAAAACATTAAGGCAAAGAACACTGCTAAAAGAAGACTGGAAGTTGTGGAAATAGAAGAATAACCCTCCTACGGGTTACCTTGATAGAAACAAACGTAAAAAACAATGCCTGTTTCTATTGACCCCGCTCAGTAGGGTGTATAGAAACAGCATATTTTTAATTTTTTATCATTTTACCTTGCCAGAAAAAGAAAATATGAAGCTGTAGGCTTATAGAGGATGGGAAGACCCATAAATCGAGGTAGGTCTCAATGCTATATCTCTTATAGTACTTTTGAAATTTAAACTCAAAGTTCAAAACTGTTCCTATTCACCCCATTTTACGGTAGCTAATAAATAAAAATTTACTTCAATTAAACAGTATTAAAAATATTAATTGTTTTAAATTAGTTTAATTTTTAAAGCAATTTGTTACTGCAAACAAAATTACTTTTTTTTTTCAAATGTAGTTTCGTATGAGGCTATTCTAGTGATTTTTTTAAAAACAGCACCAGTAAATTAGTAGTAAGTTTATACAAAAAATCCTATAATGACAGAGTCATTAATTATGGTGCCAAAAATATCCGTCAATGGTGGATATAAAATGTTAATCCAGAAAAACATTCTCCCATTCCCTTAAAATACACCAGCAATACCCTCAATGTTCAACTTTGTTAACCCTTTTCTCGGTATTCATAATTGGCACCAAGTGCTTCATACCAGATCTCTTAAATGGCCAATTTGTGAACATAGTTCCTATGAATTCTAACAGATTAGTTGTATCTCTTAGTTATTAAAATTTTAAATTATATAAAATTTTGTTTTCCTGTTTTTTTTTAGTAAATATATATTTATAAATACCTTAGTAAAATTATGCAAAACAGCCACATCCGGAGACCAGATATCTAGTCATATCCCGTCAGCTTGGAAGCGAGCCAACCACCGTTTGCTTTACTTTCCGCCCTCCTACCCTCAAACCACAGGCATGATTAGATATCTGGTCTCCCTAGCTGAGATTCGAACCCAGCATCTTCTGATCAGGAAGACCCTATGTTATCCACTAGGCTAAGGCTTGATTAAAGAAAACTGACAAATTAATAATACTTCAGTTACTTTATTATCGGTATAAATATTACGTGTAAAGTAAAAAAAGTTTATCAGCACCCTCTAGCAGCGGTTATAACAAGTTTGCTCGGTTCTTACTAAATTAGTCTGTACAGTTTGTGTTCGTGAGAGGTTTACAGAAATAAGAAAAAATGGACCCTTCATATTCTTCTTCGATAATAATTATGCTTTAGTACGATAGTAAATAAAGTTTAACATAAAGAAGTTAAAATAAAGAAGAAGGTAGTAGTTTTAAAATAAAATTTAAAAAATATTGTGATAACACTATAAGTAGTTTTCTAGAAAAGGTACTTAAGTCAAGCAATTTAAGATTTGCTGAAGATTTAACATTTAACAAGATTCTGAAGTTAGTTTTAAAATATTCTAAAAGATAGGGAAGTTATAGGCATTTAAAATACTGTACTACTACGGGTTAGTACGGTAAACAAGGGAGTGAACAAAATAAATTACTACGAGTTACTACGGAATACGGGGGAAACGGTTAATTAATTGCCACACTAAATAATGTATATAGTATTTATTTACACTGTAAAGCAATGTTAATGAGTATAATTGTTAGAAAGTCAGTAGGCCTATTTAATCCTTTATTCTGAATCAATTACAAACTCAATAAAAACTTTTGGTCTTTGGATTGGTAGGGTATAGTAATCAAACTAGAAAGTAAAGTAGAATGGGTGAAGGACTCATGGGCAAATAACAGAAGAAAAAGAAAAATGTAGATATCTTTGATAGGCTCATGGCTCATACCAGCAGTTGTAGGAAGTGTTGAACATTTAGAGGATATACCGTGTTGTTATTAAGGGTGTGCAAAACCAGGATGAAACAGTCCCATGCAGTCCTGTTCAATATAACTTATCTTTCATTGAATTTTGAAGATAATCTTTTGTAATTTACAGGAAATCGTTCATGAACATCTACATTATAGGTGTAGGTGATACAATTGTAAATTATACATTTTGATTAAAGATATTTGCCTATAAACAAGACGAAAAACATGTTTTTAGTCGAGTGACAGTAAAACATCGGGAATAATTTTGTTACCTTACATTTTGTAACTATACATCGGAGCTTTCTGCAAATTTAAATGTTGTACGCTTATGGTGGAAACTAAAAATAAGACTGACATTTGCAAAAACAAAAATGTATCCAAGCGATATTCTAGCCACGCTCAAGTGCTTTACCAATGTACCATCATACAAAGTTGGCTTCTCTCACTGGATTTGATGCTTTTACTCGAGTGGTACTGCACACCAACTGTAGGTTCTCATACAGCAAGATGAGGGGATTCTCACAAAAAATGATTTAAGGCTATACAGCGGTGGTTAGACTGGTAGGGAGGCGAGATATGGTAGCAAACGGCTCAACTGATCACCGCTTCTGCCAAACTGTCCAGATTCCAAACATTGGTCTGCAGGAGCCTACATAAATAAAGGCATTTGGCAGTGTTATATATGTGTTGTATATAAATGTAATCAATTTAGACTTGTTCTTTGAGTGTTTTGCTTGAAATTTTAACTATCTGCCATTTAGACCAATGAAATCTCAGAGTAGTATAACAAATGGAAACCGAAAGGAAGCAACTATACTGGAACCAACTAAAACAACCTAGGAGTAAGCAAACCACTCACCAATTGACATTTGAATGTTTTTGCTTTAAGTTTTTAATTAGCTGAGAAAACTCTGGATTATATGGTCAGAAAAATAAGCTCCCTAGGTATTTTTAAAAGACTGATGATTTTAGGTGTTTAAACACTTTCTGTACTGAGCGAGGTTAAATCTCTCACTTACAATGCTATGGCATAGAAGGGTTTTCTTAAAAATGATTAGCAAGATGGCGCCCAATTTGAAAAATCAAAGTCAAAATCTCCTTTTGGAGATGTATGACTTTTGTTTGTACATTATTTACAAGCAACGTTTCGGACTCTTTACAGCTGTCCATTCTCTAGGCTTAACAAATGTCAAGTGAACTGAGAAGACCTGGGCCTGAGGTTATATAATCTTAGAAATTAATTTGTTTTGACCTCAAATGGTTAGTTGACTACCTGGGCTTCTTTAGAAATTACTGTTTCAATTGATGTTATGAGAGTTGTATGGAGTCCGAAACAATAGCTGTAAATAATTTAAAGACAAAACTTATGTAGTTAATGTCAGAAAAAGACCAAGAACATATGAACATTGTCTGTGACCGTGGATGTTTATCTTTCAAAATCAAGTTCGAATATTCTACCCATTTGTATGAAGAGTGATTTGTTGAACTGTTGGAACTTTGATAACTGAGTTATATCTATTCTGTCTGCTAAAATTTTGTGTTTGTTTTTTCATTAAAACTTGTGTAGTTAATTTCAGAAAAAGACCAAGGACATATGAACATTGTCTGTGACCGTGGATGTTTATCTTTCAAAATCAAGTTCTAACATTCTTACCCATTTGTGTGAATCGTGATTTGTTGAACTGTTGGAACTTTAATAACTGCGTTATATCTGTTTTGTCTGCTGTCGGCGTAACTGAAAATAGTCAAAATAAAACATTGGGTGTGATTGTCAAGCAACGTACGTTTATATCTAAGAGTAAAAAACATTTTTATTTCATCATTCAATCTGCTGTACATGTCCTGCTTTTAAAAAGCATTTTATTTCTATGCACTATATACATATCTATTCTAAGGGTAATCATTTATTTACTCGGGAAAACTTTAAGATTTAAATGGTTAAACGTAATTTAATTTCATGTTTTATACAATTATAATCACATTTGATAATACATTTCCATATTATATCTTAATATCGATGGGTTAAATTTAAATCAATTCATTTGTGTCTGTCATTAATGTAAACTACTTCACCGCTGAAAAATATGCAATTACAATGTTTTATTTTTGTATAAACATGAGGTAGTGAATGTCGAGAATATAATTACAATAATTTTTACAACAAAACTGCAACAAATAAACACAACATTCAAGTTACATTTAAAATAACACAACATATTACAATAAAAATAACACAACAATAAAGATTTAAAATGTTTTTGTCGGGGAAAAATTCAATAGAATTTCAATTTAGAAGGTCAAAACATTAATTAACAAATAGCAAGGTTAATGGTTAGCAGTCTCATTGCTGTAGGATATTGCAAACTTTGTTTTGGAAAAAATTATGTTACCCACTGATGCAGAAATCAAGTGATTAATTTGGCAAGATATTCTTATGTTCATTAGAAAAGAAAATTGTAATATGATGCAGACAATATAGGACCCAACTTTCTTGGGTACTTTTACACTGGTAGCTGAGCTAAGGTAAGCTGTAACAAAATTTGAGAAAATAGCGAACCATAAATTTAAATATGTTGTTTCACTTAGCCTAGCTTTTCCGATTCCAGCCTTGGATATTTAGTCCAGTCAATCGGTGACTCAAAAAGGAAGCATAGATGCAAAAGGCCGGGTAGTTCTGATTTTATGTTGTATTTATAGTCAATGTTAAAAATTCCAGAAACAAACGGTGAAATTTCTGACCTGCTTCGAGATTTTTCCAAATTTTTAGCTTGAAGGAATTAGGTTGTTGTTACAAAACAATCGTCAGTTGTTCAGCCTCGGTTTAACGATACGGGCAATAGACAGTATAACAATATTTTCCTTAGAAAGTTTTACAATCATTTAATTCATGCGTTGATACGTCATTTAATTTATATATAATTATTTTTGGGGCCACAAATTATATTAAATTGTCAAAATTTTATTTTAAATAACATTATTTACGATAAATTTATTTAAAAAAAACATTATATTAATTTCTTTTGCTATTTTAGTTATTTTATTTACTACATTTAAATTTTTTAAATAAATTTAAATGGAGTACCGTATTGAAACAAGATAAAAACAGTTATAAATTAATATTACATTTACAGTTACATTTTGAATATTAGTTTCAAAACATGCCTTAATCAATTACATTATTACACATACAATTATAAAACAATACGTTAATGAATATTGTAATCTTAAATGTTATTTTATATTTTATTTCGCAACAAAACCGCAGTTTAAATATTATTGTTTCTCTGATGTTTATTAAAATCAATATTCCAGTGTTAAAGCAAGACAATTAAGTTGTCCCAAGTGTACGTTTACTATCGCATGGTGTAACATAGTGATTTCATTTTTAAGTGACTGCAACATCATCGGATGTCCCTTAACTTCTTTAGAATTGTACTTTATTTGTAAAACTAGTATAAAGGAAGGTGATGAGGTGTTGGTGAAACTCTTCTGAAGTCCAGTGTTGCTAGGAAAATTAAAGCTCATGATTTTATAAAATGTGTAAAACAAGTGACAGTCCTTGCCAAAAAAGTCACAATAACCACAAATTGATAGCAGCTTCTCTTCATCGGGATATTAAGCCTATGAAATTGATAAGATCTTGTACCGAAACTTTTAATTTTCATCAGTATAGTTTCCTTCGCAGAGAAGAAATAACCAATGAATTGCTTGAAGCCCAAAAATGGAAAAAGATGTTGAAAAGGAATAATGTAATAACAGTGTAATAATCTTTCAATTCAGTGAAAGATAAAATATTGATGCCCACTGATAAAGGAGATGATAATTAGGCAATGAATTAATTAAGAGAAATTGATTTTGTTGCAATTGATAGGAGGTACCATTTTTTTGCCAAAGAAATGTGTACAAGGTGCCATCGAGTGGGCGTAAAAGAGTATACAGACCATATTTTAATGTGGGACGGGCAGGGGAACATATATATTCAATCCTTGAGGAAAACTCTGAAGATTGTCAGTTTTCATTTGAATCGCTGATATTTTAAATTCCTTTAGAATACTGACCTAATTATCGGAGCATTAAAACTTATCTGTTCAACAAATTCCAGGAAGATAATACAAATATAGTAATTGCTGAAAGCGCCACTAAAAGTACTATCGTATGTTTCAGACTACCTTCTACTTGGTATGAGATGAAGAAATTGGACCCTGAAGAAGAAAAAACATGATTAACCGAAGTCACTGCACAACCGTATGAAACAAATTTAACATACAACTTCAGATAATTTCTGGGAAAATGTTGATAAATATCAACCACCTAATGAGGAATAGAGCAGTAATTTAGGCGAGGATCTTAGCTCAACCCCAGGCCCTTTAAATAGGTGCCGGATTTAATATTTAGATATACATATTTTTATGTATTATTTTTTATTTCCCTAAAAGTAAAATCTTTCATATAAATTACATTTTATTTGGTGTGATTGTATGTAATTTTACCCTTGTACTAACAACTTTAATTTAATTGCATTTTTCATATTGTTTATTTTTACATTTCATATTACTGTGTTTATTAGGAGTGTACCAAAAATTCAAACAGCTGTATTTCAGGAGCAATTCATGATAGAAACCACAATTTGGTCACAGATTTAAGTTCTATTTCTCTACTTTAAAGTCAGTCCTTATCAACTTTGTCGAAAAACCATTGGTTTACAGTAAAATATTGCAAATTAGAGCTAAACTAAAATTTTTTAAAAAAATTTCAACTTTGCTAAAAGTTTTAATGGCTGTAACTCAAAAAATATCATTAGCAGGAAGATGATTTTAATTGTAACCCTTAAAGCGCTAAGCTAAAATATGGGCTACCGCTCATTTAGAGTTGAAAAAATATATATTTATTTTCTCAATGTCTTTTTTAAATTTTGATTCTTAGGGTAGTACACACGAAAAATACTCAACTAATTTTAAAATTGATTTAAATGTTTTTTATGAATGAAAAACAATTCAAACTAAACTTAGTAGAATTTACAATTTTTCAAAAACTAAATTCATAAAAGCAATACTTATTGTTGTCTAAAAAATAAAATAATTACGTACTAAACTAAGAAAAACAACAACTTATACAAAATTAAAACTTCGGAATGAATATCAGTCAGCTATCAATACAAACAAACAAGTAACAGTTGAGTGAAACAGATGCGTCTATAGGCATAAGATCAGCTGAGAACACTTGTGATAATAGACTCATTTGCTCTGGCAACAGAACACAGACTGATAAGGCGTAACAGACATCGCTTATATTTTTTATTTGGTCTAAACATACTCAAAGAACATCACCCTGCACTCTATTGGAAGTTTCGTGAACTATGGAATCATCTAAGGACGTGTTTGTGTATTTACGTTTAAAGGCGCTAACCACGCTTAGAGATTGGGTCGTGCCGCATCTAAAGGCGCTAGCCACCAGTTAAGGGTTAAATTGTGGAAAATTTACCGTACTTTAAAGAAGGATAGAACTATTTTTATTTGTCTAGCCTCCTCTTCATGCTGACAATTAAAAAAAAAAAATTATAACAAGTACAAAAATTTTGAATTTTTTTTTTATATTTCTAATAGTGCCCCTCTATGCATACAACATACCTGAAAATCAGAACTACCCAACCTTTTGCACCTATGGATTGACTGAACTAATTTTCCATCTGTCATATTGAGTTGCTTAGGACATACAAACCAACTTAAACCATGTAATGGAATAATAGCAAAAAAGTTATGAGGTGTTGTTTAGTTTGTTTCAATCTTAGTAATTCAGATTATTCCAATAATAGCTCTACATTACAATGGAGTCACTAATTAAACAAATAGAACAACATCCATCTCTATGCAACCTTCTTGCATCCACCTACTCTGAAACATTCTTTGCTAATACTTAAAAAGCCAAAAATATGTAATTAATGTCAAGCATCAGATATTGTAATATTTTTTACAAGAAGGATTCGAAAAAAGCAAAATGATGAAATCAAGAATATTTAGATTTATGAATATATGTGTGGACATACAGAAACCTGCCCCTTTACCTTCTGTTGAGGATGCAACTGATTTCATATGACGAAAGTGCACCCGAAATTTACATTTCAAATCACTTAAAGTGTATTAATTTGGTGACTTCTTTAAGGCCAATTTTAATTCTAAAGAGGCTTCGGAACCCAAATAAATTGACTAAATTGATCGACTCGCTGAACTAAATGGCGAAATTTACCAAATGTTTCCCATTGCAGGTTTATTTCATGAGCCCAAGATCCACCCTAACTAAATTCTAATTAAGAACAACACAAACAATACTGAAAGAAAATAGCTGAACTCAGCATCCAGTGTAAAAACAAACCTGTCAAAATCTTAACACAGCATAGCGTTCTGAATTCATCTACTTTTAATGGAACATTTAAATAAGTAAATTGAAAAGCACTAAAAAAACTGTCAGATCATAATAAATGCTGTTGTTAATTTGATACAGATCTTTAATTTTCACTGTAATTTGATAAATTTATATGGGTTATTCATTGGTACTCTTTCAGAACTGACCCAATTCTTAGGCTACTTTACAGCCTGCTTTTTTATTTTAGTGAAAACCTGTTAATTGAATCCACTTGGCTGAGAATAAATGAACATAATATTTTAGTTAGTTATGAATATAACATGATTTTTATTGATTCCTGTAGCTGGATATTTTTGATGATACAATTCATGAACGAAATATTTAGGCATTATGAAACAGAATGGAAATTTTTACATTTGTTCTTAACATTTTGAAAGGCAGGGGCACAAAGAAACTATGATGTGGTTCCTAAAAAGTATGATGAACTGATAAAACCATGTGTCTAGAGACAGAAAAAGTTTGGGTGAAAAATGGCCATTAAGTTTAAGTTAAGATTAAAACTATGCTAAAGCATGTAATAATAAATTTCACTAACGAATGAAATGATAAAAGACTGTTTATCTCAAAACATTCAGTATCATCCTTAACATTATGAAAACACTAGAAACACTAGATAATACGCTTTTCTTTTAAAATTATTAAACTTATTTTTTAATTTTGCATTTACAATAATATTCGATAACGTACATCTTTCTAAAGCTTACTATTATCAAAACTGAATCAATAGAAACATGGCATTTTATTTTATGCATATTTTATTAAGGCTTATACAATATAAAAACCAAACTTTTAGTAAGCCTAAAGAATCTAGTGATTACATTTAGTTGTGGAATACATTTTTATTGCTGTCATTTTTTAACCCATAGTTAATTTAATTATTTTTACATTTTATTTTAAAACTACTAGTAGTTTATTTACTATTTATTCCATAAACTGAATGAATATTTTAAGATTAATTAAATTTCTTAGATATTTTGTTAAAAGTAATAAATTTATTTAACTAATCTATTTATTTATTTAATAAAGTTCCTGTGCAGTCAGTCAGAATATCAGTATATTTCTATAGATACAAGGGAAATATTTATGAGAGTATTGTCATCTCAGTTCAACTCAAATTTATTTTTAAATGCAAGATCACAAAATCACCATTGTTTTGATTTAATAAATTTGTAAAGTTCGAGATAGCTGTGCAAGTACAACACTTTCATTTTTTTCTTCAAAACATAACATTTTACACCTGAATTAATATTTTTCTGTATAGTACTTATAGAACTAACAGTTTCTTTAAGAATGTGAAATACCACTTGAGTAAGCAATCAGCAAATGCATCGAACTCAGTGAGTGGAGTCGATCTTGAGAAGACTGGATAATATATAAATGATATTACATTACTAGGACACTCAGCATCACTAGATTATCCCTGGAAACCACTTTATTATTGCACATTTGCATAAAATAGTTAATTTTGCAGGAAACTCCAATGTATAAACAGTATATCTATTAACAGACGTTTTATTTTCTTGAATTTAAGTAAAATGTTTGATTTTCATATTGTTTGTAGGAAATATCTTCAAGAAAAATTAAGATTTTTTTTGTGAAAAACCTAAGCGGTTATCATTGCCTTTAAGAATTTCTAATTTTGATAACCTATGAATTGAAGTTTAGATGTTTATGTACAACTTCTCACAAATTACAACAATTTATTTTCAAAATTCAGTGAACAAATTGTGAACCTACAAATAGCTGTATAGAACTGTTTGTCCTGGTATTGCACACCCTTAAATATTTTGTTATTTATTCCTTCTTGTTTCCATAGACAAAATTTAAAGACTTCTACAGTTTTGATAAGATTTTCATATTTATCTACATCAATTAGCTTCAAGTTCTTTGTGAGTTTACTTTTTATTTATTTAATTTCTTGTAAAATTATATCCATACAAGACAATACATAACCATCCTCTGCCAGATCGTAGGCTAAAAATAACAACATTTTACTAAACAAATTATGCATGCTGTAAGAAGAGGGCTGATGAATACACCTGGTCAGTTCCATAATATGTCATTTCAGAATCATCTTAACAAATTGGAATCGAACAAGTTTTTGTTTAGTTTGAAAGTAAATCCATAAATAGGCCTAAATACTCATGCTTATTACAAAAGTCCTATCATTTATATAGTTTTGCAAACTTTTAGAATACCAATACTTGTTCAATTACCATCAGCTGAAGACCTTTGCTTTAGGAAAGTAAGATGTGCTGCTATATAATGCATTTTTGTTAAAAAACTGGAAACATTCTGAAGACTGTAAGTTAGTTTAAGTTTTTTCAGGTTTCAACCCAGCCGAGAAATAGGAAACATAATGGTATTCCGAAAAAAAAGTTTGGCGATGATTTATCAATCAGGTGAGCGCACACTAGGATGTTCATCTACATATTTCTAGCATTCTCAACCATTAACAATAACTTCCTAAAATATCCCACAATGCAACAGGTAGTATTTTTTTGAGACTCTACAAAAGGAAATTACTGTAATCTTTTAGATAAGAGTAATATACACCAACCACCATTAGACTGACAAGGGATTAAGAATTTTAAAATATTGACAGTTTGACTGACAATACTACAAAAACCCATTAAATTAACAATTTATTTGAATTTTTACTTGAGTAACCTATAAACTAAATGGGTCTAAGTGATAGGTATTAGCTTAGCACTTACAAAATAATATTATTATTGCACATTATTTTATATAACTACATTTTAATTTATATTATGTACAAATTACCTATTTGTAAACCATTACAGTATGTTAAATGAGGTTCTTCTCAGATGCTATTATAAACTTAACACTTAATACAAATAGGACCATTATTAAATATATACATTTTCAATAGTTTCACTTTTTACAGTTAAAATATATTCTGACTTTTCATCCTTGTATCAGTTCAACTAATTAAATCCTTATTTTAGAAAATATGTTCTTATGTGTATAATTTGATACTTGCCATCCTTAACTGAAATGCAGCATGGACAAAACAAAATCAATTAGTAAGAAAAACAACAGTGAAAGTTTCATTGCAAAACTTTGAAATGTCAGCTATCTTGAATAGCAAAATCAGCTATTACATGTTTAAAATACATCTTAAAGTCCTTTTATTTAGACATTTTGTCTAATTTACAGATATGGATATTGATGCAAAATAGAGGGTCTAAACTATAATTTATAATTGCAAGAAGTAGACTTCATGAAATTAGTATGCTATGGTATAAATATCGTGAATCTTAATTTATTTATTTAGTTAAAGAGTCCCAAAGTAGTAGGAAAAATATCTGACATTAAATAGAGGAGTGTCTCTTGATACATAGTTTATTAATTATATTAGAGCAATATACAGAAACTTATTTGATAAGATGCCTTGAAAGATTCTAGTTTGTAGGGCACCCAAAACTCAAATTGTTTCAAAGTTTGATATACCGTAAGTAGGCTATTTGTAAAAAAACTTGAATGTATGACAGACAATAATAAGTGGAAAAGGTATCATGTCATATATATCATAGGTTTTTTAATACCATGTAGAGAGTCAAGTAAACAAAATAGAGAAAACAAATTTTAAGCTTTTTTCTTTCCTATTAAAAAATTAACTTACCTTTTCTTTTTATAAATTTTTGACTAACCAAGGGCTAAACAGAGAACACCAAAGTTCCTATAAAAAAAATCTAAGATACCGGTACCTAGCCTTTAAATTTTACAATAAACCCAAAATTGTATACCGGTACCTAATTTATATGGTAGTGGATATTTATTATGGTAAATAATTATGTTACATAACAATAACTCAAAATATTTATTTCTATAAGACTATCAGATTTATAAAGATTAGATAAATCTATAGGGAGTCAAATATGGTCATTGAAGAGAATCGTTTAAATCTAATAAACACGAGGATAGTGCACAACATCAGCTAAGGGAGTAGACGTACAAATACAAAATTACGTCACAGTCATTGCCATCTAAATTAAAATTTTTTTACCCTTAGTTTTAGCATGAATTAGTTAAAAAATTTCAGAATCTGGTAGTTTGTAATTACAACAAATCTAAATTTCCTTGGATAAACCAGGAAACCATTATTCTATGCAATGACGCAATCGATATTTTGAAAATTGATAATCGATGCATACCACCACAGCAACAAAGTTTGAAAGTCGATTATCAACGTTTAACAGCTCTAGAATTAAATCAATCATCCCAAAATATAAATACTATGTAATACTTTTTGTGGAGAATTGGTTTTTCGGGCTTTATTTTAGGAAATGAAACAATTTTGTTCAACATTTTGTGATTCTTTTATGCTAGAGGGCTGTGTAGTATACTGAGATTGCAAGCTGGCTATATCATTATTTCAATGATCCTTGATCCTTACAGTACCACAACATAGGCTTCATATTATATAGGTACCAAATTATAATTTGTTCAATATATTCAGCCTATATGAGTGTTGTGTTATTATTAAATATTATATTTGATGACAAAATGAAATGAAAGATTAATTTTGCACAAAAGTTCAACTGAACACTGTTGAAACAGGACAGAACCATTGGCTTGCAAGTTAAACTTACTTTGATCTATTCTCTCTTGTTTACTTTAACTTGTCAATCAAAACTACTATAAATACACAAACCTGAACTTTTTTCTTAATAAATATAGTATTTATACATTTCACTGATGCCGGGAAACCAATATTTAACCATCTTCAACACGTCCCCACAATATTAAAAACTATCAAATCAAAAGTTCGTTATGGAAATTTACATTGTAAAGTGCCGACATGTTTTTCTCAGTGTTCTTCCAGCGCTGCCGGACTGTTCTTCTTCTTTTTTGTGTAGAAACGATCAGTTTAGGCAACTCAACTAAGTAAACATACTGTGACTAAATAGTATAGATTAGTAACTTTAGGGTTTTTTTTTCTTTTAATTATATAATGTGATAATAACGACGAAATATTATAATCATACTGTTATCGGCCAG
>JAGFPH010000813.1:116047-146937 GCA_018207615.1 Philaenus spumarius
TCATTCCAATTCGTTAGGTAGTTTTGAAGAAGTCATTTTTTAATAACATTGATCCCCCCAAACCCCCCTAAAATTTCGAATTTTTTCAAACCCTTTCTTAGTGAGCACCTATTTCCCTAGAGGAAGCGACATACCAAATTTCATTCCAATCCTTTCGGTAGTTTTGAAGAAGTCATTTTTTAATAACTTTGATCCCCCCCCCAAATCCCCTCTAAAATTTCGATTTTTTTCAATTCCTTTCTTAGTGAGCCCCAATGGCCCTAGAGGAAGCTACATACCAAATTTTATTCCAATTCTTTCGGTAGTTTTGAAGAAGCCATTTTTTAATAACTTTGATCCTCCCAAACCCCCCCCTAAAATTTCTAATTTTTTCAAACCCTTTCTTAGTGAGCACCTATGGCCCTAGAGGAAGCTACATACCAAATTTCACTCCAATCCGTTCTGTAGTTTTGAAGAAATCGTGATTTAATAACTTTGATCCCTCCAAACCCCTCCTAAAATTTCGATTTTTTTCAAACCCTTTCTTAGTGAGCACTTATGGTCCTAGAGGAAGCTACATACCAAATTTCATTCCAATCCATTGTATAGTTTTGAAAAAGTCATTTTTTAATAACTTTGATCCCCCCCCAAACCCCCCTAAAATTTCGATCAAACCCTTTCTTAGTGAGAACCTATGGCCATTGTATTTGGATAACCTAATAGAACTCCGATCTAATGCAATATTTTGTTCCACTGGAAATTCGACTTTTTTGGCGCTATCTATTGGGGAAAAGAAGGAAGCTGTTTGAAACACCTATGATGCTACCAATGCTTTCTCCCTAGCGCTACCTCGCGGCGCGATAATGTACTATTTTCGCGACAACCTTTTTTCCGGCACACAGCTCCCGTATGGATGCAAGATCTATTTATTATCATTGACTATATAAGTACTCTTGCTTATATAGTCAATGTTATTATTCATGATCTATGCTATGGCCCTAGAGGAAGCTACATACTAAATTTCATTCCAATCCGTTCGGTAGTTTTTGAGAAATCGTGATGAGTGAGTCAGTGAGTCAGTGGGTTTTGGCTTTTATATGTATAGATGTTATTTCATAATTTGGAAACAGAGAAATGTTTTCTGGTTTGCATGAAAACAAGAGCTTTCAGGCCTCTAAATGGAACTGATGAATGAATCGTAATAATTTTCTTAAAACTTTAAAAACTGCAATCTTAAGTGCAATATTTATTCTATTAGTGTTTTGAAAGAATAAAACTTGAACACAGATTCTCAAAACTAAAACTTTTATCAACTTGTTTCAACGACAAAGTCGCCATCTTCAGTAATGCACGAGCTGCAATAATCAATCTATAACTATAGTTGTGAGATTCAGTGTTCAAGTTTATTCTATCAATATATTTATCTTCTCACAAGTAATGCTCAATATTATTTAATTTTATTTATTTATTTAGCTTTGTGTTATTTGTTAGTCATTTAAAAATATCTAGTTGATTCCATTAATTTGTCTTTTCAAATCATTTATTTTGACATGCCGCCTGTATACTCTGGATGCAACGTTTTTTTTTACAAAGCTTAAGCATTATTGTGATGAAGTATAGACTATACCTAAAAGGAAATTAAAGATTTAGGCCTAATTAATTCTGATTCTGCATCAGCTACGGAACTTGTTTTGAACACTAGCACTTGTCTTACGTAATTGTAAATACTGTAGGTTCCATTTCTGTAACTCTGCCTTTTCGTCAACAGTGATAATAATGTAACAAAATGGCTATGAAAAATGAACATACTGAACAAAATGAACATGAAATTAATCAGAATTTAAAACAATTAGCAACAATAATCTCAGAACATAAATTATTGTTTACGTTTTATGCCCAATTAGAGTCAAGAGATTGAATGATTTATTTATAAATTATATTGGTGAAACTTTGCGAGAAGCCTAAATGTTAAGCCTAAATCTAAAATCGCATTAACCTACTTGGAGAATCTACACTCTATACGTCATCCTAGCGAAGTCTGTAAAACAATAGCAGCGCATTCTGTTATTTCTGGAGGTAACTAATCAATCAATACAACCCTGCAAAATTATTATGAGATCATTAAATATCGTAGTGTTCGTTGAAGGCCGGGAAATACATAAAATGTTTGTGATTTTGGGCAGGACATGTGAAATCGATCTTAAGAATTGTTATAGTTTCAATTCATTTTAAATTATGCATTTGATATAATTAGTTTAGTTACCAAATAACTATAATTTATTGTAGGCCTAGCGATCGAAATAAAGTCCGAGTTTGTATGAAAAGTTTGTCTACAAATTAATTTAAAAAAATTGAGAAATAAATTAAAATTGTTTAAACTATAGGCCTAAAACGATTGAAATATTATTTAAAAAACAGCCTACAAAATATTAAGTCATTACAATTTTTAATGACACACTTTGATGTGCTAACAAATAATATTTACTCGGTTTTAGAGCCTACTAGCTAGAAAACATTTGATAAAAACGTTAGCACAGTTTACTGTGCCTTACTGCAGCCTAAATACATTTACAAAATTGATCCCCTCGTCTGTAATATAGCAGTAGGCTACTACAAACTAAATGAAAAATGTAAAATTCAAGTAAAATTTTAATACGTGTAATGCCAGGTTTACACGATGAGTAAGTAGTACTTGTCGCTCGCACTAATACCACAAGTGTGAACAGTAGTGATTAGTACTTAGTATTAGCATTGTATTTGGATAACCTAATTATGAATTTATTACATAACATAATTATGAAATTATGAATAGGTTAAATATGTAGGCTAATTTTGTAGGTGTCTTCCTCCAGGCTCCTCAGGAACTCTTCCTGTAAGTGTAGCTTACTGCCGTTTACATTTCCTCTAAATACGTAGTTCAATATAATGTTTCCTTTACTGACCGGTTGAACTTACAATCCTTTACAATTTATTATTGTAACTCCTGTGATATAATAAACTTAATAATTTAACGTAGACGTTTAACATTTTTAAAGTCCTAAAGGTTCTTCCTAGTATATTATAATTTAGACATATATTTGTCAGGCGTAAATGCAAGGTAATTAACCTTTCTAATATATTCATTATATTATAATGTATTATGTTTCCTCCATATTTGAAAATCTGTTATTTTTCTGTTTCAGAAGAGATGTAGAGCAGAGAAAATTGTGATACTCTGTGAAAAAAGTGATTGTGTTGTGAAGTGATAAGAACTAGTGTTGTGTGGAGTGAAAAATGTAAATAAAATAAGACAATGGCAAAACCTTTATTAATATTGTTGTGTTTAGTAAAATAAATGAAGTGAAATAATGCATTGAGAACTACCAAAACATTGCAATGTTGTAATTAGGCTATTATGTTTTGTAAACTGTCTTTACATAGTACATTAAAACTATTATTCTATCATTCCTATCTCCTCTACTGTATTACCAACCAAAGGAACATATCTTTTTTCCTATGTGGGAATTGTCAAACTTTTAGGTTATGAAACTTATAGGTTAGGTTTCTAAAGTAAAATTGTCAGCATTTATGATAACCTATACCTAATTTATTATTCATGATCTATGGTATTAGTAAAACGGGGAGTGCGAGTGAATAGGAACCTGTTTTATTTACTAATGACAATTAGCTACCCCCTCCAAGACTCTACCCTACTCGCGGTTCCACTCGCAACGTGTGGCCGCCTAATGATTAGTATTAGTGTTTGGTAGAAGTGATAACAAAATATTTGTGTTACCACGTGCGTGAGCCCTCTGATAATATAATACAATTTTATGTTTAATTAGTTTATTAAGTTTAATAGGTTAAGTTTTATATTTATGTTCCAAATGTCAGAAAAGCGGAATGCAGAAACAACAATTAAATTTATTCAGGAGTTTAAACAATATGTGTGTCTTATGAATCCAAAACATGTTTTTTATAAAAACAAACATATCCGGGAAGCGTCTTTTCAAAATATTGTCGACGCAATGGCTATACCTGGTTTGAATGAAGCTGAAGTAAAAACTAAAATGCGAAATTTAAAATCTACCTACTATCAAGAAAAGAAAAAAAAATTGAGAAATCGAAATCATCTGGAAGTAGTTCTAATTAAATTTTTGTAGGTATCGCAGGTCTCATAATTTTATCTTCACGTTGTATTTTTTAGGAGATATTTTTTGGAACAAAAGCTCAAACTGATCTGGTGTTATTCTCATGAAACCTTTATACTCCATTTGATCTTCGACTGCAAGTTCTCTTATTAGACCACCCGATTTACCACGAGCCACTTGACTTATCAATGGGTTTCTCGATTTTAGGAGTACCGGACCCACCAACTCATTTTAAACAGCTTCAGTTTAGAAAATTTTCAAAATATCAACCTGAAAGTTTTTTTACAAGTTAAATATATAGATTAAAACAAGATCAATTAGTATAAACCTTTTTATTATTTACTTTTCAAAGCACAAGTAACTTAAAAAAGTTTAATTTTAGATTTTTCATCAAAACGCTTGAGTTAATCGGCTGCAGATTAGTCAATTTTTTAAATATAGTTTTAAAAATAAGTATAGTAAAAAAAAATGTGTTTGTAACTTCTGTACCAATTTTGAAATCGATATGTTAAAAAATGTCGAAAATGGAGTCGTTGAAACCAAAGGTGTTATAGTTAAAACGAGATAGGTAAAACAGAAGACTATTTTCAAGCGACTCGTTTTTAAAAATAACATGAAAAAAATCGTTCATACTTACTAAGAATATTTATACTGGAGTACTCAACTTGTAAAACAAATTTGATGTTGATATTCCAAAAATTGACGAAACTGGACTAGATTGAAATTAATTCGTGGGTCCGGTACTCCTAAAATCGAGAAACCCATTGATAAGTCAAGTGGCTCTAGATCGGGTAATTTTCAAGATAACAAGCTGAGACTCAGCATAAATGTTTAAAATATGTATTTTAACTCATATGTCAAGTTTCAATTCGATATATTAAAATTCGGCCAATTTAGAATGAGCCAACGCTTCATATATGAATGACATTTCCCCTTTCTAATGATTTCCCCTGCTGCAAAATACATACATGCATTATCGAATTTTTCCCAGACAAACCATTGCTCGGACGAAATAAATACATATGACATTTGTTATTGAAAAATACCTCCCCTACACGGTGGTATTTTTATTTTTCTCTATCTTCATCCCTACTCGAAATATTAAAACCCTTTTAGTGCCGGGCATTTTCTCCCATAGTGTACCCAAAAGTGCAGGACCTGATTTAGCGAATTTGAAAGGATTTTTTGTTATTTGATAAGATAACATCATGATTTTGGAATTGTTTTTCTTCTAATAGACCTATAAATAATATTTTCTACTCTAAACATTTTTCTAATATACCAAGAAATTTAGAAAACATAAATTTACATACCGTAACAAAAATTTTTTATAGAATTTTCAGTTTGTATTTTGAAAATAGATAGAGAACAAATATATTGCGTAAAAACTTACACATCACATTTTGCTGTATACTTATGTTAAAAATTTTGGGCCAATATCTTGATAAAAAAAAACTTACACTACTTTTTCGAAATAAGAAAGTTTTAACCCGAAGAAAAGAATTCACTTAAAGGGGCGAGATAGGCAATATGGTTGCTTTGAAAAGTAACTAAGAGCGGTTATTTTTCAGTTGCATTATGTGCAAGCCTTAGCCGAGTGGTAACATGGGGTCTTCTTGATCAGAAGATCCCGGGTTCGAATCTTGCGAGACCAGGTAGCTTTCATATCTGTGGTTTGATGGCAGGAAGGCGGAAGTAAAGCAAACGGTGATTGGCTCGCTTCCAAGCTGACGGGATATGACTAGTTACCTGGTCTAAAGGCTTGAGATGTATTGCATAATTTTACTATAGTATTTCTGTATATTATATATTTTTCTTTTAAACCAACCAACGACATATGGGGGAATACTACTTTCATTCATCCTCTAATTTATATCGATTTTGTATACTATTTCATATGTGAAACGGAAAAAACTATTCATTCATAGTAGATTGATATAAAATATTAACAAAAATCATCATCAATTTTGGTTTTTTTTCCGAAGGCAATTCTCACATGTTTTGAAACGTCCGGTTAAACAGGACGTTGGCATTGAAAGGGTTAAGGATAATCGAAAAACAAATGATAACAGATTTTTTTTTCGAATTTGGGAAATCGATAGACTGGTAAACGTTTTTTTATGTTAATCTACATACTTTAATGTACTTATAAAAAAAATCAGCCGTATTGTAAATTACTGGAACTTCTGGTCTAAAATTACCCCTACCGACTGGCTTATAAGAGTGGCGAATGACTGGAAGATCGTGGTAGAAAGTTCAAATCTTGACGAATCCAATGGTGTCCTTATCTCCTTCTCAAAACAAGTCTGTCCAACGGTTATATGCCTTTAAAAAGTGACGAGTTTAGAGTTTGAATCATTTGCTTAAACTTTCTCTCGCCGCATCCGTTTATTTAGACAACTACAATATTACAACAATGATTACAATGTAAATATACGTTTTAGAAGAAATTTGTAAATACAAAAATAAAAGTTTAAAACGTTTCCTTTCCAATGGGTTTTGTTTTATTGAGATTGGATAGTATTTAGTGGGTTAAATATTTGATAAAAGTTGTGTTGTCTGAGACTACTGTACTTCATTGAGCAGCCTGCCACTTAAACTATTAAACAAAACAAAATATAATAACCCAAAGGAGGGGGCTGCGGCCCTTACAGCCCCCCTGGATCCGCCAATGGTTCACTGTAGTAGGCCTAACCTAAAATTATGTTCAGTTTTTGATCCAAATCAGCTGTTTTATATACAATAGTTAGTTATGTAACAACCAATGTTTGTATTGAATTAAAATATAGTAAGCATTTTTCGTTGACTTTTGTTTGTGTTTGTTTTTAGTTTGTCAATGTAACCTCAAAAAGCTAATACTCTTCAAATTTGCTAAGTAGTGTTCTATGGCAATGAATGTAAACAAACATGACGTGTTGCTATGCTTTTTATACGAACAGCTGTTTTTGTGCCCCTGATAAAATCAAAAGAAATCTTTCTTCCATATGATTAACATTGAAACTTTGAAGTCCAGTGGGGCACAGCCCTAATGTCCTACGACTTCGGTAAATGGCCTAAAACCTTCCCAGGGTTAACCTGTGTTTCTATACAAAATTTCAAAGCAATCGGATGGACGGTTTGGTAACGCATAAAGGATAAACAAAAGGCAGACAGACAAACATGAAACATACATTGGAATTTATACATATAAATTATTTGGATATTTGTCATCCATTTTGTGTGTACCAAATATAATACAAAGCGTTTTAAAAATATAAATTGTAAGTAAAAATCCTAAATTGAAACATGAGAAACCCATTAGAAAATATAAGTTAAACTAAAGCTCATATATGTTAAATTTCAAACGTAAAATTAACGTTAGTAAAATAGGCTCTTTTAATAATTCTTTACAGTTTAAGTTCCAATATTTTAAAGAAATAATAAAAACAAAATTAAACAATTATAAAATTTAAAACCGAGTTATGAATTTGAACAAATTCCCGCGCATAGATTGAGTGACAACGCGCGTCGCACCACCAAACGACGGGCGACGTAAAATGATACGTAACTCCATTTTGGCACAAGAACTGATACGACTAAACTTTAATAATTAATCCCGTAGGCTAGTAAGTTAATTCATTTGCAAAACCAATCCTTTGGGCAATATTTAATTTTAGTTGATTTTAAGTGATACATAATTCGGTACAATAATTTGTTGTAAATTGTTATAATAATATTAACTAGGGGAGACCCCTGCGTGCTCCGCACGCCAACCCCCGGTGCGACCTTCTAAAAACATATGTTATGTTTTATTTATAATAAAAGTGTAGGATTAATAATAACCTCAAAACTAAGATGGTAAATAATGTTAAATGTTCAAATCAAATTATTTCTTATATTTTATAACAGCAGTAATAATAAATGTTAAAAGAACCAGTAAGGCTCAGGTCTACACTTAATCAAAAACCTAACAAAAAAGTTATAAATAATAACCTCAAAACTAAGATGGTAAATAATGTTAAATGTTCAAAACAAATTAGTTCGTAAATTTTATAATTTGAATAAATAATTCATTTCCTCCCTTATAAAAATCAATAGTTACTTCCACAAAGCAGCTGTATTAGTTAGTTTCTTATTATAAACAGCTGTTTTGTATTAAAATGTTTTTATAATCTTCTGAATACTGTAATCATCGTTATTTACATCCATGAAATCAGCTGGATTAGTTTGTTTCTTATTATAAACAGCTGTTTTGTATAGAAATGGTTTTTAAATATTTTCGATGTTAATCTTATGGGGAAAACCCGACCTTTGAGATTAGTTCACGCCATTAAGGATAAGAATTTTTGACATCTAAAACCTTATTGCAAAACTACGAAATGAGACGAATTTTTTGAAACCTCAAACATTAAAATGGTCCAGAAATAAGGGAGGAGTTGTGTTTACAAAAAACGGCTTCACGTATTATATATAAAGATAAAGATATATTCTAATGGTATTCTTAGTTTTTAAGTATTTCAGGCAGGCCGATGTACTTAATCAGCTGATGTATATAATTGGATACAACTCGTTGCTATGGTAATAAAAAAACAATTTCGGCAGCAATAAAATAGAAAAAAGGTTTTTGTTTGAAGTTAAGAAGCTACAAGAGATTTTTAACAAAAAATCATGGTGATGATATATCTATTACCAAGATTTTTATTTTGAAAATATAACTATATTAATCGATGCGGTGGAAGTTTATATCGAACTCGACAAAGTATTCGCACTTCGTTTTAATATATCCAAATATGAATGTGTCTATTTTCAACTGTAAATAAATAAAATAAGGTAAAATTGAATTTATATTAGATTATTTACCTCAAGGCTCAATGAGACGTTCCAGGTTCTACTACTCAGGTATACTCTGCCCCACTGAACTGGCGTCTTCATCCCCCCTAACTTGTAACCTTGAAGCCTCTTTTACAATTAGGACCATCCCTAGACTAGACTACCCCACCCACAAACCCGTCATACCACCCTTCTCAACTCCCATAACATAAAGTTAAGTTCTGATATCCCATGTTCACACCACTCCACGTAATTTGGTCGTGCCATTATACCAGTTGCTGTCTTGTGTGTTTATAACGTTTTTTAATGTTTGACATTGATGACGAAGCACTTATCTATTTAAAAACGTATTAGGATTAAAATCTCCAAGGTGCTAAGGAATCTAAATTTTTAAACAAATAAAGGGTGGTACCTATTAAAAAATTAGAGTTTGCCTTCATTTTGGATTTTGGCAGCATTTTAAATTTCAACTACTTATCATTAATTAGCATCAAAAATGAGAAAAGGTTTCCTACTTTAAGTTTTCTCCGAGATTTACAGTTCAAGAGGTGGCAATGCTATTTGAGTTTAAATAACAGTGCAGAGATCTCGTTGTAAATAAACAGTTCTTATGATTTAATTTGTTTACTTTTTAAATGTTGTATGCTTTTCCAGTTTAACAACTAGGGGACCTGTGCGTGCTTCACACGCCAACCTCCTGTTCTCACAATTGTGAGCGAAATAATTCAACACAACCTATATTTTATTATACAAATAATCTAGGGTTATTGAGTAACACTATAAATAATATTGTTGTCATTATAAGTTAACATTTCTTGTTATCAAAATATTTCACCTTTGAGTAGGCCTAATTATTAAGTCCTTATTTCTTAAAAATCCAAACACTATTTATTTAAGCTGTTGTTAAAAATCAGCTGTTAGTCAATTTACTGGCAACCGAGTCGCGGTTGATGAATTTTGGAAATTCTCTTACGATGTATTAAAAAAAAGTGTAAAATATTTGTGAATTGAAAAAATACTTAAGTTTGGGGTAGATCATACCATTGTTAAGGGCGGTAAAGAAAAAAGTACAAATGACTAAGAAATCTGATAGGGAATTAAAAGGTAAAAAAGAATCCACCTTAAGGCTCGGCTCTCTACATTCAAAACGGCGAAGTTGGGCACCAATTTCAATGTTAAATAACCAAAACATACCTTCACTATTAAGCATATTTTTGTGTTGTTTTTGTCAAAAAACGAAAGCTGTTTTTTTTTTTCTTAAAGTAAAATAGATTGTGGGTGTTGATTGCTTAGGTTTTTTGCAATATCTCTTTTTGCAACTGAGTAAAAAATTAATAAAGTTTACTATTTTTTACTATTTATATCATACGTTTATGAAAACAATAACATGGATTTTGAAAATGTATTCGGCAATCAACATCCGCATATGACAGTACTTCAAAATGAAACCAAATTTTTAAATTTATTCCACGAATTAACGGGAAAAAATGACTTATTCTGTAGCATTGCTCTTATGGGAATCAGATTCAATATGGCGGACAGGGTAGCCAATAATATTGTTACAATAATATTGTTTATACAGAAATACCAGATTTGTAAATTAAATATAAAATAGTAAATAGATGTAATACTCCTAGCGTTAAATTTAACAACGCACGGAAGAAATAGTAGGAAATTAAAATTTATTTCGTTTTAAATCATTTATTTTACTGCTACAATTTTAAAAAAATCAACTCATAACATTAAACAAATTTTTTAAACAAGAATCGTGGAAAATATTGACTTTTAATTACAATTTATATTTGACGCATTGGTAAAATTTCAAAAAGTAGTCTATTAGAATTAGCAAAAAAGTATAAAAAGTAAAGCATGTAAAGACGAAACAATTGCATTTTTTATATTTTTGTCTGGAGAATCGATTTAACTATGTTTCCATATCATAAACGTTGGTTAAGAATACTTAAATAATCGGGCTCCATCTTTAGATTATTCAAGAATTGGAAAAGTATAATTTAATTAAAATGACTTTATTTGAGGGATATGAACATTTTTGTCAGATATCTTTCACAATCGAACATATTGAAGCTACGACCGAATTAAGAAAAATACAACTGATGTTGAAAAAGTAACAGAATCTTTTCTTTAGCAATATCGTTTTTCCGAAGGCGAGTATATCGCTCCCGCTGAATTATTTATACTATACAAAGTTTGCTAGTGTGGCTTTTATCATAGGATTTGGTTTAGTAACGCATATTTCTAGAGCTCTTACTGGTAAAATGTTTACTTTCTCACTATACTATAGTATAGAGAAAGTATAGTGATCGCAAAAAATCGATGTTGAGATTTTTGTGGAAATGTCCGTTTTGGGACCCCCTGAGTCCAAAAAAGTGGGTTTTCCAAAATGTCTGTCTGTATGTCTGAATGTATGTATGTATACAAAGCTAGAGCGAAAACTATTCGATTGATTTCAAACAAATTTGCACCAGACATGTCAAGTAGGCCTGTATAGATGCACGAAAAACGGTTTAAATTTTTTTTGAAAAACAATTCCCTTTTTGGCCAAAAAAAAGCCCAAAAACCAGTTATTATTTTTTATAAAAAACGGCTCTAACGATTTTGATAAAATTTGACTGATTTGTAGCCTTTAATGTACCCTACCATATGCAAAAAACCTCATCTTTCTAAAAATTCTCGTTTAGTTTAAAATAATAACTGATTTTTGGGGCTTTTTGGCCATAAAGGGGGTTGTTTTTCAACATTTTTCAAAACCGTTTTTCGTGCATCTGTACAGGCCTAATTGACATGTTTGGTGCAAATTTGTTCGAAATCGATCGAATAGTTTTCTCTCTAGATAATAATAATAATAATTATTATTATTATACTTTAATAAATTACCTCTCCTACCCCAACTACAATTATGAAGTAATAGTGAATCTGCTTAATAATTTAAATAAGTTTGTGAGAAAGTATGTGCCAGTTCCTGGTACCATTTTGGTGTTGTTAGAATGCGATTTGGCTAAATTCCGTTAGGGCTTACACGAAAGGACTGTTTTCGTGTAGCCCTAGTTTAGGCTCGTTAGTCGCTAAGAATATATATAGACGTAACAATGTACAAAGGTACAATTAATGACAGGTAAAAGGCATGGGGACTTTGCACTTCTAATGTTCTACTCCCTCATACCACAGGGTCGGCTGCACTTCACATAAGAGTAATTTAAAACATAACGAGACTTTTCATTTACAGCTTATTGTAAAGCGCACGTAAACGCAAATGTATTAAAAAAAAAAAATTGTTACCATTCGAAAAGTAAAATACAAAATTAGTAATACTTTATTTTAACACCCTTCACTCCGCTCGCACAATTGTGAGCATACAAATTTACGTAGCCTATATTGTCTCTCTATTATATAAAAAAGTTTGTCTACTTCTTCTTCTCATAATTATAAAGTAATATAAGAATAGATTGAATACGTGTATTTACAGTGTAATATGGGCCTAAAACAGACGAGCATGAATGGACTAACGAGATTCCCGCTGTCCTTATCAACTATCTAGCGAAACCACTGCCAAGGGAAAGGGCTTAGAAAAATTAGGGTGGAAAGAAGACCCTGTTGAGTCAGTAAGAAGAAAAATAAATGTTAATAATCTTATTTTTTGCTGTTGTATCAAATAATTTTTTGCTGTAGTGTCGTGAAAAATAGTGTTCAAAACTAGTGGGAAAATCTTCTTTTCTGGTGCTCGTTCTCTTTAAATTTGTAACATACAAATTCAATAAATTTTTTCACTTGATGACAAAGAAAAAATAAAGATGAACCCCCCCCCCCCCCCCCCCGGGGATCGCAAAGCAATCGGGGGGGGGGGGGGGGTTGACGAGAGGAGCAAGCATATAATTTACGTTACACACAACACATTCAATACAAACCTGCATACGATTTAGTTTAAATAAAATGCAGGAATTTTTAATTAAGTATATTTGCAAAAGTAGGCCTACAGAAAAAGTATTTCATTCGAATTTTGGTTTTAGACAGGAAACCCGTTCTGGCGTTTCCTGGTCCTAAACCGATTAATTGTGTAAAGTTGTATGTTCGGCTTGGATACATAAAGATACCTTCAATTAATTGATGTCTAAGGTTCAGGGGAGTGGAAAGTCTATTTCCGCGATGGCAATAAACGCACCTTTTCCCAAAAAAACTACTTAACCAATTTAAAAAAATCTTTTGGTCATAATATTTAGACTTAGTACCTTAAAATGGGATTTAAAAATGTTTTTTGCTTCAATCTTGAGAAAATGTTTTCGGATCTACTTTGACATGTTTAAATGAAATCTAGCCGGTTTTATATCCATAAATATTTCTATTTTGTTTGAACTAAATATTTATGTTTTAATTATGGCTGGTTAACTAAGAGTTTAGCCAAGTTTCATAAAAATCCATCCAGTAGTTTTCAAGAAAAGGTGCATTATATCACAACAAAATAAATATTCGGCAAAATTAAAATCGTTTCTTCTTCTGGAATTTAAGATCTACCGTGCCCTTACAAAAACACTTATAAATCAGGAAACAACTATCAGAGTTACTTGAAAATTAATCTAATATTTGGTACAGGCCTAACAAAAAACAGAAATCGAGTTTTTTTTTATATGGATTCCATTTAAGACAAAATCAAATCAATGGGCGCATTTGGCCGCACTCCCACCCTATCGGACGCCTTGTTTCCACCTGATTAAATTTGCCATACGCCGATTTATCACCTACACAACAATCAACTCATATAAAGCGAAAGGAGTTCGTACGTCCGTGAGTAACGATATAACCCATCATTTGTAACACTTAAACAAAGCCTTTACCTTGACTTAGAGTATATTACTTTGTTTATACTTGTTTATAAAAAGAAAATTTGTTTTGGAAAAAATAATAATAATAATTATTATTTTTGGGAAATATAATTTTTTTTCATTTAAATAACATCAAAATGTTAAAGATTATACATCTGTTATTTTTTACAAGGGTTTCATCCAGTAGGTCACTCAATCTAAGTTATAAAACATAGTAAGGATCGAACACGCTTATCACCTTATCACACCAGAAATGTTGGGAAATGTTAGGCAAAACTTTGAGTCCAGGCTGCATTTTTGTCAAGAAGTCAATGGTTCTCATTTCGAGCACTTAGTCTGAGTGAAAATGAGGTGAGTGCTAAAGGTTTTACTCATTGTAACATAATTATTAATGCAACTTTGAATAGGAGTTTTTTTGGGGAAATTATAACTTTGATTTTGCCATTATGTTGGATAGAGTCAACATACCAGGGCTCTATAACATATGCTCATAACTATATGTTATAGAACCCTGCAACATACAGACCTCCGGTTTGCTCCAATCGTCTTATTTTATCAAGACCTTTAAAACGAGGTGTCACTCAATTTTCGACTTACCCCCAAAATACCTCATTTCTAGGGGAGGGTTTGAAATTTACGATACACGAAAAAACTTCATGTTTGGTCATACTTACAATCCCCAAAGCAAATCTGTTTATTTCCCTTAATACAAAAAATAATAGGGGGCTTTTAAGACACCTGGTATTTTACCAATTAAATATGAATTTTAGAACTTATGTAGGCTATAATGCGTTATAAGATTTGCTTTGAGGTTATAAAATGAATATAAATACAACTTTTTATCATCAGTAAATTCATTTAAACAAATTTAAAGAATAAATACCCAATCGTTAAACTTCGGAAACATTCGTACATCTTCGTATAACATAGATAAACATATTCGATTATTAATTTCTTCATTATAATATTAACAACTTTTAAATCATAATTCTTAATTGTACACATTTTCTGTGTTAAAAATCCCCTTAACATAGTTACGTTTGGCTAGTTAAAGATTGTTGTTTTTAAACAGTATTTTTTGAAATATACAGGGTGTCCTGCGACCATATGAACAAACTTTGTCACGTTATTCAGCATGTCAAAAGAAACAAAAAATGTAATATAACATGTGTCCTATCTCATCCCGTTTGCGGTCTGTCTGTCTGTATGTGTTTTTTACAAAATACTTAATGTTTTTAGAAGTAGAAAAGACATTGATTTCAAACTTTGTACACCTATTTGTTGCGTAACCTTTTATCACTATACGAAAAATTAGAACAATATTTTAAATACTTTTAAAATGGCGGCAGTTTATAATTTTTAAAGTAAAATATCTCAAAAACCGCTGACTTAACAAACAAATTACCAGAGACAAAAAAGTTTACTTTTTTAATGACAAAATCAATGTTTTTTTTTATTTTTTCTGTAGCTCAAAGGGCAACAGAGATATTGACAAAAAAAGGAAAAATATATTTCTTGGTAGTATGTTGTCAACAATACCCAGAATTACTCTAGAAACAAAATATTTTAAAGTTATTTTGAGCTAAAATAAAAAGTTATTTGCATAATGTTCCGAGCACTTTCTGAGCTGATTCCACTAGCAAAAATAACGAAAAAAGTTAATTTACTCATAGGTCTGGAAATGCTTTGTTAGAGAGTTAAAGCTAGCGAAATATTTCACCCGTGTTTCAGATTACTCACAGAAACGAATCCCTATTGAAATATGTAGGGCGTTAATTAAGGTGTAAAATTTAAATTAATTTAATTTACGTAAAATGAGCATATAAATTTAATAAAATAAGTCCCGGTGCTGTTACTGCAGTTAATACAGGGTGTCTTGCAACCACATAAACAAACTTTATCACATTATTCAGCATGTGAATATTATTATTATTATTATTAATATTATTAAATAATTAATAAACTACAAATTTTATCAAAAAAAGTTAAGACACAAAAAAGTTAGACAATTTTAAGACAAATAACAGGATGAATAATTTATTCTTATTGGCTGAAGGATAACTAAGAAAATTACATACAATTTAATTAATAATATCAATTATAGTAACAATTAAATAATAACTTATGAACAAATTAACCTCAAATGCAATGTATTGCACTTTGGTATTAAAATAGGCTTACCAAACTAATAATGTTTAGCATTATTTCAATAATTTTACACCTTAATTAATGCCCTACATATTTCAATAGGGATTCGTTTCTGTGAGTAATCTGAATCACGGGTGAAATCTTTCGCTAGCTGTAACTCTCTAACGAAGCATTTACAGACCTATGAATAAATTAACTTTTTCGTTATTTTTGCTAGTGGAATCAGCTCAGAAAGTGCTCGGAACATTATGCAAATAACTTATTACTTTAGCTCAAAATAACTTTAAAATATTTTGTTTCTAGAGTAATTCTGGGTATTGTTGACAACTACCAAGAAATACATTTTTCCTTTTTCTTTCAATATCTCTGTTGTCCTTTGAGCTACAGAAAAAATTAAAAAACCATTGAGTTTGTCATTAAAAAAGTAAACTTTTTTGTCTCTTGTAATTTTTTTTGTAAAGTCAGCGGTTTTTGAGATATTTTACTTTAAAAATTATAAACAGCCGCCATTTTAAAAACATTTAAAATATTGTTCTAATTTTTCGTACAGTGATAAAAGGTTATGCAACAAATAGGTGTACAAAGTTTGAGCTCAATATCTTTTCTACTTCTAAAAATATTAAGTATTTTGTAAAAAACACATTAAGACAGACAGACCGAAAACGGAATGAGATAGAACACATGTTATATTACATTTTTTGTTTCTTTTGACATGCTGAATAACGTGACAAAGTTTGTTCATATGGTCGCAGGACACCCTGTATATATATGTATATAAAAGCCAAAACCCACTGACACACTGACTCACTGACTCACTCATCACGATTTCTCAAAAACTACCGAACGGATTGGAATAAAATTTGGTATGTAGCTTCCTCTAGGGCCATAGGTGCTCACTAAGAAAGGGTTTGAAAAAATACGCAATTTTAGGGGGGGTTTGGGGGGGGATCAAAGTTATTAAAAAATGACTTCTTCAAAACTACCGAACGGATTTGAATGAAATTTGGTATGTAGCTTCCTCTAGGGCCAAAGGTGCTCACTAAGAAAGGGTTTGAAAAAATTCGAAATTTTAGGGGGTTTGGGGAGGGATTAAAGTTATTAAAAAATGACTTCTTCAAAACTACCGAACGGATTGGAATGAAATTTGGTACGTAGCTTCCTCTAGGGCCATAAGTGCTCACTAAGAAAGGGTTTGAAAAAATTCTAAATTTTACTGGGGGTTTGGGGGGGGGATCAAAGTTATTAAAAAATGACTTCTTCAAAACTACCGAATGGATTTGAATAAAATTTGGTATGTAGCTTCCGCTGGGCCATAGGTGCTCACGAAGAAAGGGTTTGAAAAAATTCGAAATTTTAGGGGGTTTTGGGGGATCAAAGTTATTAAAAAACGACTTCTTCAAAACTACCGAATGGATTGGAATGAAATTTGGTATGTAGCTTCCTCTAGAGCCATAGGTGATCACTAAGAAAGGGTTTGAAAAAATTTGAAATTTTAGGGGGGTTTGGGGGGATCAAAGTTATTAAAAAACGACTTCTTCAAAAATACCGGATGGATTGGAACGAAATTTGGTATGTAGCTTCCTCTAGGGCCATAGGTGCTCACTAAGAAAGGGTTTGAAAAAATTCGAAATTTCAGGGGGGTTTGGGGGGATCATAGTTGTTAAAAAAACGATTTCTTCAAAACTACCAAATGGATTTAAATGAAATTTGGTATGTAGCTTCCTCTAGGGCTATAGGTGCTCACTAAGAAATGGTTTGAAAAAATTAGAAATTTTAGGGGGGTTTGGGGATCAAAGTTATTAAATCACGATTTCTTCAAAACTACCGAACGGATTGGAATTAAATTTGGTATGTAGCTTCCTCTAGGGCCATAGGTGCTCACTAAGAAAGGGTATGAAAAATTTCGAAATTTTAGGAGGGATTTGGGGGGGGATCAAAGTTACTAAAATCATAATTTCAAATATTTTATTATTATGACAATAGTGCTTTTATTATTTAAGATCTATATATATAAAAGCCAAATACCACTCACTGACTGAACACTTAAAAAGAATACAATTACCTTAAAAAGACTGAAAATTACCAACCACCACGGGCAACGCCGTACGGGTCAGCTAGTATATATATATCTGATGTGCCTGCGATTGTAGTAGTATGTTATTTTACTGCAATAGCTCATCTTTCCTTTAGAAATTCTCTAACAAGGTACCGTACTCAAAATAATTGATATATCCATGGTGTGTTTCTTTTCTGTGTTCAACTACAAACACTTCATTAGCCACACTTGATGCTTGTTTACATGTGCGTCAGATTTGACGGTTCAGTTACCGTTAAAATTTACAGGTGCATTCGGCAACACAGATGTTCGTAGAATCCACCTCTCTGTCGTCATCTACCTACCTTCCGAATGCAGTCAATGACATCTTTGAATTTGTTGTGTAGGTAAAATACAATTAACAGCTAGGATTACAATGAAAGATAATTATTTTGAAATCTCAGTATTTTCATTTTGTTACTTATTCGTTGTCCTAACAATATTTACTAAAAGTGTACAAACCTATAATCAAAAGTGTTATTTTTTTTAGAATAAAATTTTCTAAAAATGTAGGGGCTATGGGTATGGTAAATCCTGAGACTACTCCAAAGAAATAACAAACTATGATTACCTATTTATAAATAACCCAAAGTTGTTAGTTTTCATTTTCAAATTTGAAATTTACTTTAAGTTCTAAACTGATGGGATATGAGTCTGTGATAGACTGATGTAAGAAATGAAATTAATTATAACTCCGTGACCTTTTTATAGTGTAAGACTTGATTTTTATTCCTGATACTGGACTATAAACTATTATTTTAATTTCTTGTTTATATTTTGCATAACGTTCTCAGTTTGTGTCAATGAAGAAATGACGGTAGCGAGAAAGTGAAATTTAATAGCTGGAGCGCAAACTACTACTCGTAGCAACTCTACCATTTTATGGGGCGACAGTAGTAACTACTGTTGTCGTCGCTCCGTCTATCATAGACGTTAAAGAATATTTTATATTTTAGTTTTATTTTACATCTTTGGAAGAAAATCTTAGGAATTTGTTATATTTTAGCAAAAAATTTAAATCAAAATAATACTATGGGGAATTTTACTGACAACAAATCCTATAAAAGCGAGTGTACGTGAGTAACAATATTTGTAATATAGCAGCTGATTTCACCCATCATCTGTAATACTTTAAACAAAACCTAGCGTAGATTATTTCGTGGGGTTATATTTACAACTTCAATCAATAATATAAGTCTTGTTAAAGGACTCATGTAGGCTATAATACGTTATAAAATTGTCTTTGAAGTTATAAAATAAAATTTCTATATTTGTTACAACCTTTTACTATCATTTATACAAATTTATAGAAGAGATAACCATTCGTTTAGCTTCGGAAACATTCGTACATCTTCGTATACATATAAGGTTAAGGTATACACATACACGATGTTATGAATTTAATATAAATATAAATAAACGGTATCAGTTAACTGACACAAACTTTCTCCCAACTTACTGTAGTCAAAATAATATTGTTTTTAAACATTTTATTTTTCACTACTTTTTAGAACAAAACAAAAAAATAATATTCTACCTTCGTCAATCGTATAAAAAAATTATTGTCCCAGGCGGGATTCGATCGCGCGACCTTTGAATTACTGGCCGTGCTCGCTACCGTGGTGCTACCCCGTGCGGCCGCCGCCATGATGCTAGATTGACAACACAAACTTGTTTATTTTTAAACATTTCCCCATTATTATAAAACACCGAAGTTTTGATAAAAGCGGGTGGTGTCATTTTGTTTGGCATCTTAAGCACTATAAATACTGAAAATTTGATCAAAATCTTTAGAGCCGTTTTTGAGAAATTTGCATTTTTGTCGTTTTTTATGGGTTTTTAGGGGTAAATTACCCTTAAAAATTATAAATTCAAAAAAATGAAAAAACGCCTGGAGATATTAGGGTTTAGTACCTACATACCAAATTTCATGAAAATTGGACCAATAGTGTCCTCTCTGGTCGTGTATACATACAGACAGACTGACAGACAGACACCACTCTAAAAACACTTTTTTGGGTTCAGGGAGCATCAAAACAAAAAATTCCACTAAAAATATTTTTGGGTTCAGGGAGCACCAACACAGATAATTGCACTAAACAATTTTTTGGGGTTCTGGGAGCACCAAAACAGATAATTCAACTGAAAATTCAAATTGGAACATTTTTGCGAAAACAATACTTTCTCCATATACTACGTAGGTATAGCGTGGAGAAAGTAAAAATGAAATGCTGTTCGTTGGTAAGCGCATCATTTGAGAATGGCTGGACCATTTCGGCTATTTTTTTATTTTTAAATGTTCGTAATAGTCCGAATTAGGTTTTTAAGGAAAGACAAATTTGAAAAGTTTCCCAGTAAATTTTAAAATTCGGAAAATACTTAACGTCTTTTTTTCTATGTACTCAAGACCATAACTCACGATTCAAACGATGGATATGGGTAACTTTTTGTTTTGTTTGTTTATGGACATACACTATTTGTACCAACATTGTTTAGAGACTAGCTGATCCATGCGAATACTTCGCAAGTTAGGAGTAGGAATACTTCTCTGATACATTGATTTTTATTTCATATTGTTAGATAAAATTATAGGCCTACATTGATTTAATTGAGTAAATTATGTTTATTTATTTACTTTGGTTTAATTTGATTGATTTGTGTGGTAGATTATGCTTGCATATAGAATGTAAAAACAATCTAACTAACATCTGTTATGTTAGTTAAACAGATTGTTAATAGATAGCGCCGTTCATTAGGAATAATACGAAGTATAATATAAAAGTTTTTTATATACATTTTTGTATCGAGAACATGAATTTTAAGCCGTCTGTCTACTTTTCGTCAATAGGGGGGAACATGATGCTTAAATAGCTTTAAAATGATGCTTCAATAATTAAGGGTGAAGAATTAAGGAAGATATCGTTTAGCGACAAAAAAAAAAAAAACATTTCAGAAATAAATAATATATGAATATTAAGGTCACTAAAGTCAAAGAGATTAAAATGGGGTAGCTACCCACATACAATAAAAATAAATTGCACTAACTTCCTACAAATTATAAATCTAAATTTTTTGTAATACTCGTATTATTCTTAAGTTCCATAAAAACTATTTTGCAATTCTATTACTTAAGTCAACTTAAAATTAAATGAAGCATTGCCAGGTCCACTAATAATATTAAGTACCAGGAGACCGAGCTAAAGCTCGATTATAAGCAGGGCTATGATTTCAATAATAAATATTGGATTATTGAGTTTTGAGGTTAGGCCTATAACATTTAAACAACTAAATAAAGGGTATATACAACATTAGGCTTACCTGTAATAAAAATACAGTTTAAAGGATTAACCACAATCTTAACGCTATGCCTCAGAAATAAGTCAGGCCTAAATTAAAGTATTATTTCAATATCGATTTATTCCTAGGGCCTAGTTCGCTCACGTCAATAACTACTATTATTGCAAATTTCCGTGAACATCATTTCGGTTAGGCCTATAACATTAAACAACTAAATAAAGGGTATGTTTATTATGTATTCGTTGCCATGGTAACTATAAATAGATACAAAATTAGGCTTACCTCTAATAAAATATACAGTTTAAAAGAAAACAGATGATTATTGTTATGGCATTGAAAACATTTGCATCAGCTGTGCTTTGTATTGTTTAAAATGGACAAATTTCACTTTTTAATTTAATAAAAAGACGTAGAAAACGAATTTTCCCAGACTGGTGACCATTTCCAATCGATTTCTCGTGGCCAAAAGACTAATATAAAATCAAAAATCCTTAGACGGAGATTCCAGATCCATTTAGCAGACAAACAATTATCTCTCGCTTTAGAAGATAAGATATCTTCTAAATAATTTTATCTAACAATATGAAATAAAAATCTATTAAAAGATAATATTTTGAACTTTATTTACATTTATAATAATGTATATATAAATATAAACATTTTACAAAGAGGCCTACAGTTTTATAATTTTTATAATAATTATAAACATTGACCGAGTTAAAAAATCCCCGTCAGCATAAGTTAGGTAGGCCTAGATAAAGGCTGTTGTTATTAAATAGCATTTTTTAAATGATGTATTTCTGATGTGTATCATATTAATCTGCATGTGATTTTTCAAGGAGCTTATTAGTTATAAGTAAATAAATAGAAGGTAACTCAAACCATCGCGAACAAATAACTTTTCGTGAGGCGATACTGACTTAAACAAAATTCCGCAAAATACAAATTGTGAATATAACGAACAACTTTATTAGAATGAATACAAGAAAAGCCATCAGTAACAGCCTAAATTCAAATGTTATAAATACCTTTTCAGCCAGTCATGTTTTAATTAATAAAAAAACAAAACAAAAGCTCTGTTATCAGTTTACTCACACAAGCTATCGAAGTGCGATCTATTGACGTTCCGAGAAAACTACAGTTTAGTTGTCAATCACCGTACGGTATGTGCTGCGGCGTAGCGGCCATATTTTAAAGCTTTTACTCTAGCCGTAGTCAATTGAATAAGTACAGTAATATATTACAATTAGTTTGATTTAAAAAGCAACTATTTTTAGTTTGTTTATACCAGGTTCGTAAGGTTATGTTATCTTGTATTTTAGGTTTGGTAATAAAACACGCCTTGTCATTTCACTGTTACTTACCCATCTTGGCAATCCGCTGCTAAGATCATCTAGTCACATAGATGAACATGTTGTCTGAACATAGATCTGAATGCAACATCCCTCTTTTTAAGTTTCGAATTAGTATATTTCTTTAAAAAAATTACATATAACTTTTTGTTAATAATAATAATAATAAAAACTCTTTTAATTAAAATATTACACAGTTCCTTCCTTTGACAACTTGTGCAAAGTTTACAAATTATACAAAATAAAGTTATTCTAAACATAATAATTACAAACTTATAAATTACAAACTTTTGTGTTATCCTACTAAATTAAATTTATTCTTTGTGTTCATACTTCCAACACACATTAATCAACATTTACAAAATGAAACTTAAATACTTAACGTTAAACAATTATGAATTTAGCCGTTTAGGAGGAATAATTTTCCTACCATAGCGTGTCTTAATCGGTGTTTTCTTACCTTGCTCATTTTGAATTTTGTGTGTGTTGTCTCGTGTTTCCACAGAATGTGGTTTACTGTATGTCTTTATTAAGCTTGTTTTGGTACTGGGAGTTTTAAAACTACTCTTCCTCTCAGGCCAACCCTCATCATAACAATATTGAGGTGATCTGCTTTTTACTTGAGATTGTATATGCTTACGATTACGTATTAATACTCCACCATCACCAGTAAACAGCTTATACGATCTCGGATTGTTAATATATAATAATAATAATAATTGCATTTATTAATAATTACATAAAAACAGCCAAAGAATTTGAGTATTTCTACAAATAACAAAAAATGCAAACTATGGCATGACCGTAGTCGTCTGCCAGAGTAGCGATCTCGAATTGTTATTATGCGAGGTAATACGTGCTGGAGTCCAAACTGATTTAGGTCACTTGAAACCTAACCTTTTCGTCAATTTTTAATTTGGGAAGAGGCATTGAGCTTTTCCCAAATTATAATACTTTTATACATACAATTATAATTATAATACAAATTATAATACTTCATTTGTTTTATTTGCCTGTCTTTTAATGTTTTTCTTACTTAAGCCTGTGATTTTATCTTGGGTTGCAACAATTTATTATTTCCTGGAATTAAACTTCTGAGTCTACGACTCATCAAAAGTTGTGCTGGTGATGGTAAATCATTTGTTGGTGTATTTCTAAGTTCTAATAAAGCTAGGTACGGATCACTGTTCATCACTTCACATTTTTTAATCACTTTGTTAATAGTTTGTGTACAACGTTCAGCAAAATCATTTGATTGAGAATGTTTTGGACTTGTTATACTATGCTTAAATTCCCATTTATTTGCAAGTTTCTTAAAAGATTCTGATGTGAATTGATTTCCACTGTCCGTTATAAAAATCATTTGGATTCCATGACATGAAAATATAGATTTGATTGATGTTTGGACTGTTTCTGAAGTTAAATATTTTAACATAAATATTTCAATGAATTTGGAATAATAATCAGCCATCAGCAAATAATTGGTTCCACCTAGCTCAAAAATATCTGCTGCCACTTTCCCCCAAGGATTTTTTAGGTAAATCTTAAACATGGAACATGGGTTCTTTTACATTACTATTTCTAAATTGTTGACATATTCTACAGTTACTTACTAAATTTGCAATTTTATTATTTAAGTTTGGCGAATATACAAGTTCTCTAGCTCTACTTTTACAACGCTCTATACCTGGATGTTCACAATGTATTCTATTTAATATATCTGCTCTCAAATTTGTTGGAATTATTAACCTATTTCCTCGAAATATTAATTTATCTACTACTGTCAGTTCCTCCTTTATTTGCCAATATTTTAATATCTCTCCTGGTACTTTAGATTTGTATAATGGCCATCCGCTTTAACAATTTGACTGTATAAAAGACACATTTCATTATAATTTTCTGTACTTATCTGTAATTCTTTTAACCTACTTTCTGTTATTGGTAAACTACTAACTACAGCACATATTTGAGCTTCAATTTCATTTTCACTTAACATATCATTATTTACTGGACTTTGCAATTGATATGCTCGAGATAAAGTGTCTGCATAATATAATTCTTTGCCTGGCTTATAAACTAAAACATAATTGTACTTTTGTAATCTAATTAACATTCTTTGTAATCTAGCAGGACATCGATACAATGTTTTTTTTATAAATTACCTCTAAAGGTTTATGATCCGATTCAATTGTTATACTTTCACCATAAAATCAAGAAAATTTTCACAACCATATAACACTGCATACAATTCTTTTTCTATGTTTGCATATCGTTTTTCTGTGTCTGTAAATGCCTTAGAGGCATAGGCTACAGGTAAATCATTCTGCAGAAGTTCTGCTCCCATACCATTTTGAAATGCAACTACTGAAACTTTGCAGGTTTATTAATATCATAATACTGTAAAATTGGCTTTGTAATTAAACAATGCTTTAATTTTTCAAACGCATTAACCTGTTGTTCATCCCAGCGCCAAACAAAATTTTTCTTTAACAATATGCGTAAAGGAGCAGTTTTCTCAGAAAGATTTTGAATGAAGTTACCAACATAGGTTACTAAACCTAAAAAACGTTCTACATCTTTTAAATTAGTTGGTGTTTGCATATTGTTTATAGCTACTATTTTTGATTCATCTGGACTGACACCATAGGCATTAAAAACATGACCCATATATTTGATACTTGTAAGAGAGAATTTACATTTATTTTTATTAAATCTTATATTCTTATTATAGGCTCTTCTAAAATACCTCCTGAAGACGCTCATTATGTTCTTCTTCCGTGGACCCCCAAGCTAAAAGATCGTCTACATAGGTGTCAACCCCTTCTAGACCCTCAAATGTTTCTCTAAATTTAGTATGAAATACTTCGCAACTTGAATTTAATCCAAACGGAAGTCTTAAGAATTTATAGCGTCCCCAGGGTGTATTAAAAACACACAAATCTGAGCTAGGCTTATCTAGTTATATTTGCCAAAATCCACTATATACATTTAAAATGCTAAAAACTTTGGCTCCCTTTAATTTTGTTGTAATGTCTTCTATTGTTGGCAAAGGATAATGCTCTCTTTTTATCGCTTTATTTAAATCTTTTGGGTCTAGACAAAGCCTAATCTTTCCATTTGGTTTGTGTACTTGTGGACTACTACTAAAGAATTTACCCATTCTGATGGATAATCTACTTTTGCAATTATTTCTTGAGAAACTAAATTGTCTATTTCTTGTTTTACTTTTACTCTCAATGCAAACGGAATTCTTCTAGGAGCATGTACTACAGGAGTTACATTCTTATCAATAGTAATGTGATAATTTATATCTAACTTGCCCAAACAAACAAATAAGTTTTGATTTTTAGACACATGCTGCATAGTTGAATAATTATACCCTTGATCATTTGTTTTATACTTAATTTCAGCTTTTAGAGGCATTACTCGTTTTATTAAGTTAAATTCCTCACATGATTTTAAACCTAAAATTGATGATGCAATCGGGCCCACATCTGCTACACGAAATTCTAAAGCGGGGAAATTAACAGGACCATTTGAAGGTTGGTATATTAATTAAAAAATTAAAAGATATATTATTATAGACTATCACCTTGTCCATTTTTGAAACTGGACAAACGTTTGTACCAAACTGTTTTATTAAGTATTGGATCAAACATTCGATTCACCGTGTAGTACGAACATTCGCTGTACCATCAGTCGAACTTACTTGTCCCAAACGTTCGGGCCAACATTGGATCGAGCGTTCGTAACATCGTGTAGAGGAGTTAAGGCTTAAGAGGAGTTTGTTCTGTAGATTGTAAGTACAATAATGTATGTAAAACTTTAGCAAACTTCCTGTGAACTACTATATCTACTCTTTTCCTCTTAGATTTATGAACAGTTTGTATTCTATCTGAGAATCGACCAAGGTTTTTAAACCGTCTTCTGAAAGACGAATCTATTGATGTTCAATTTTTTAATGTCAGGTGAAGGCTTCTTTTCGGGGACTGTATGTGAAACGTTCTTGAAACTCTACAGCAGTTTGCATCAAACTAGATCCACTGGGACGACCTGTGAAAATAATTCTCTACGGTCAAAACTTTCTCAGGAGCGGTAAGAAACATTACAGCGTTAACCAACCTCAAACAGGAAAGTAATAATAAGCAACGTGGCCTGGCAACAGTAAAAAATGTAACCAGCTGTTATAAAAACTAACCAAATTTGATTTAATTTCAGTACTGTTTATTTTGGTGTATACCTTAGTTCTTTTTTTGCATGCAATCCTTAACACTAAGGTTCTCCTCTCACGGGGCGAGAAGGAATCGAAGCGAGAGAGACTCGAGCTCGAAGGGACCCCCCCTCCACTCTACTTCCTGTGTAAGTGAATGGGGATCCCCCAACGAGGCGTTTTGCTGTCGAAGCGAGAGAGACTCGAACTGTGCGAACTGTTGAGAACGGGGTGAGGGTTGAAACGATGAGTTGTGTCTTGTTGAACATGGAGGTGTTTAATGTGAAATTTGAGGGAAGTTGAAAACCCCCTGTGTTATATAATCGTACCCTCCAGGTATATTCTAGGAAGGAATATACAGATAACGGAAATAAATTTGTCAACTATAGTTGCGGACAGCCTAACTCTGAATCAGGAAAAGGTTAGGGTCTTCCGCCCAGCCGACCCTAATTAGTGACGCTTGGCTGCACGCAATGAAAACAAGTACTAGGTGCCTAATACTAAAAATTCAGTTAAATTATTGACCAAAATTATTAAAAACCATTATCATATTACGTTTTGTATTTAAATTTCGATTATTTTTATACTAAATTTGATGTAAATCGGCCAATTTGACTAACTTGTACCAACTTGTAGTTTTTCTTTTTAAAAATAACTTTGAATGAACAGTGGAACTAAAATACAATTCATATAAAAACGTGAGCTTATGGAGGGGCAAAAAATACTCTATGTATGATTGTTTCTTGCTTCATAACCATACATTAAATAAATTTCAAACCTATAGAACTCAAAAATCGTACATTTTAACGAAAAATGTCGACACCTTTTTTGTAGTCCTTTTGATTCCCTATCGGATGGTGTAACTGTAAAAACAATCGGATAAAGGATAATAGTTAAGTTATATGTAATAATTGGTTTGTTCAACAGCCGCCATTTTGAAACGCATGATTGGATTTAATTACTTATTTTTTAGATATATATCATTGTTAGGTTAAACTTCGTGCCAAGTTTGAACTCAATCAGTCAAACTGTTCACTAGATTTCAATTATTTTGTACAAAAAACAAAATGGCGGATATCTGGAAAACAAAGCTTTTTCGGGCCTATGTTTATATAAACTTTTTTCTTATTTTGGCCCATAGAACCATTCCCCGAAGTTTGATCCCGTAATTACTGGACACTCTGTACATTCCTAAATTATAACTATGGTAAATACAAATAAAACATGATATAAGACAATCTAATTCTCGCTCAAGTAGGGCCTACATTAACTTTTTTGTCGCTATTTATTATTTTGTATTTATTGTATATCAAATTAAGTTACATAGTATATTAATTATGTTTTCAAATTTTCCTTGAAACCGGCGATTTGTTCTGGTTATCAAGCAATACAAAATTATTACAATCATACATAGAGTTTTTTTTGCCCCCCCTCCATATGCTCACGTTTTTATTTGAATTGTATTTTAATTCCACTGTTCATTCAAAGTTGGTTTTAAAAAGAAAAACTGCAAGTTGGTACAAGTTGGTCAAAATTGGCTGATTTACATCAAATTTAGTATAAAAATAATCGAAATTTAAATACAAAACGTAATATGATAATGGTTTTTAATAATTTTGGACAATAATTTAACTGACGTTTTAGTATTAGGCACCTAGTACTTGTTTTCATTGAGTGCAGCCAAGCGTCACTAATTAGGGTCGGCTGGGCGGAAGATACTAACCTTTACCTGGTTCAGAGTTAGGTTGTCATAATCATTAAAACAATTCAGACAAATTTAAATTATTGAAGCCATTGATTATATAGAATATCAGGTATTATTAAAGCCATTGGTTATTTACTTTGGGGGTTATCTGGTGTCTTCTTTATCTGGTGTCTTTTTTTTTTTGTTATTTTCTTTGTGCCAATTCAATATTAAAAGAAAATGTATAACAGTAGAAAGTTATAAATCTAGGACATTCTATAGAATGCAAAACATTTTGCATCTCTCATTGGCAATTATTTTACCGCAACAAACACCCGTATTCTATGAGTCCTTCTTTTCATCCGTCGGCGTCGGTACCAGTAAAACATAATATCTTCCTCATCATAAACAGCTCATTTTAAAAACTTTCGAAGAAGAAAGTTTAGTACCTTCTTTTTCTATGACTGCTAATTAACTCCTGCTAATTAACTGAAAAATCTCCTCGTGAACGTAGGACATATTGCACATAAGATGCACGACACTCGTACTGCTTCGAGTTTGACCCGTTAATGTATGCCGTAGTATGAGTTTACTTAGAAGGCGCCCTACGATCCTTAATTATCTCAACCACTTTCTTAATAGAAATAATAGCGTATCATTTTGGTACAATACAATAGTAATAAAATCATTATAGTTTCTCCATGTCTGAATGTCCGTGTGTTACAACATCGTAGCTATTTCATTCTACTAAATTTTATGATGCAATTTTACAGGAACATTTTTTGTAAACCATTATCCAAATACTGAATTGAAGAGAGATAGAATCCTTAAGTATAACGTACCCCACCATCTCTATATTATATGGAAAGTAAAAACGAAGTACTGTACGTTGAATAGGCCACCATATCAGGAAATTACACTCGAGAATATCTAACCTCGTCAGCTGACTAAAATTAGGCAGAATTTGTTACAATTTTTCACATTATCTAAAAAATATAATATGGTTGCAAAAGATCGTGAACAATTTGGAAGATACTCATAGGCCTAAATCCTTATCTTTTTAATTTCTCACTATAGAGAAAGTATAGTGATCGCAAAAAAATCGATGTTGAGATTTTTGTGGAAATATCCGTTTTGGGACCCCTGAGTCTAAAAAAGTGATTTTTACAAAATGTCTGTATGTCTGTCTGAATGTCTGTATGTATACAAAGCTAGAGAGAAAACTATTCAATAGATTTCGAACGAATTTGCACCAAAAATTTCAATTAGGCATGTATAGAAGCACGAAAAAAGGTTTTGACAAATTTTGAAAAACAATCCTCTTTTTGGCCAAAACCCCCTAAAAATCAATTATTATTTTTTTATAAAAAAAGGGCTCTAACGACTTTGATAAAATTTGGCTTATTTGTAACCCTTAATGTACACTACCATATGCAAAAAACCGATTTTCTAAAATTCTCGTTTAGCTAATAATAATAATAACTGATTTTGGTGGTTTTTTGGCCAAAAATTTGCAAAACCGGTTTTCGTGCACCTATATAGATAGGCCTAATTGACAAGTTTGGTGCAAATTTGTTTGAAATCGATAGAATAGTTTTCTCTCTAGCTTTAATAATAATACAGTAATAATATTTATTAGTTACTTTTCTCCTTTAATGTGTCCCCTCTCCTACTTTAAAACAATTATGAAGTGTCAGTGAATCTGTTTAACAATTTAAATATGTTTGTGAGAAAGTTAGTGCCAGTTTCTGGTACTGTTTATTTTGACTGTATATGTATATAATTATTATATAAATAACTAATAATATAACTAGATATAATTAGTAATTTTGTGAACAGTAGACCTCACGAAAAAATCTAAGTTCTGCTCTTTATTGCATATTTTTATGAAAATGGTTATTGTTTAATAAGAATGATTCTCGAAACATAAGGCATAATATTAATTTAATGTTGGGAAATATTAAACTGTGATAGATAAAGGTATAATTTCATTGTTTGAATCCAATATAATGTACAAGCTATGTCAAATCATTTCAATAATTATTTTACATCCGTTTATTCCAATCACAAACGCAAATTTGCTGAATACGAATGTGTCTTTTCATAAACCTCTTTCGCCTTAGTTCTCATTGTCCTCTTGTAATATCGTTAAAATCGGTAAAATAATTGCAAATCTCAAAGTAAAAAATGCCAAGATTCGATTTTTTTTGGCAAAGCGAGTTTTTCCTCTGCGAGGGAAACGAAACAGCGCGTGAATCGACTCTGGAGGCTTCGTGTGATCTACACTCTTTGTGCAACTTTTACATAAAATATAGTTCATGTAAAAGATGCACACAGAATGAAGATTGCCC
>JAGFPH010000813.1:205599-218844 GCA_018207615.1 Philaenus spumarius
TACAATTAAGTATATAACTTGCTATATCATTGGTTATATAATTAAGTTTATAACTTGCTTTATCTTTGGTTATGTAATTTTGATATTTCCCTGATGTTGTCGTTATTTGCGCGTCGCACGTCTCCAGTTTTTTATATTCTCCAGAGAAGTTCTAATTTGGAATTGTATGAAAACCGACTCAAAATGAGTTTTCTAGCAACACAAATCGGTACGGTAGATCACTTGTTTGAGTGTTGATTTATTTTGTATTGTTTTGTTTTATTTTGAGGACAACATAAATATAGAGATAAAGGTAAGAATGTCTCTGTTTTCGGCGCCCTCTGCACCCGTTCTGGCAACGTGCCTAACTACACAAAAGCCCTATTGTCCAGCAGGTTGTCAAATAAAGCTGCAATAAAAACACTTTCTTCGGCTGTCTTGTTTTCTTAAGCTCGGAATTAACAAAGAAATTATTGTTTCAGTTCGAAAAGAAAAGGAAAATGTCCGATAGAAAGGAAAGTACGGAGAGGAAGGTGGGGCGGGGTGATTTGTTTTGTACAGGAGTTTCCATTATTGTTTGCTTTTATAATGTCCTGTACTGTTTCAGGGAAAACTGCTGTTAATAGATGTAGGCTATCTGATGTAATCTTTAATTAGAACTTTAGGTAGAGGTATTTACAATAATTGTGCATTGTATGAATTAACTAACTGTTGTAACCGGCTTTGGCCGTGTTGAAGTTCTGCTGACGCGAGTTAACGGCATTAAGGGCCTGCTGTAGTGGCAGCCATTTTGGATTTTTATCCCATAAGAGCAATGTTAAATTTCAAACCATTTATTTCGTTTATTTTTTATCATAAAATTGTTTGCAAGGTCTCATTTTAAGCACAGTCACAATACGCATCCGTCTTGCAATTTACATTTTTAAAAAATGCTTTTGATTTTGACATTTTGTAAGTACAAAGTTTGAATTTTTTCCCTAACACAATAAGAAATTAATAACGAACAATAATTTGCAAGAAGGATCCGAAATTTTAAAAAGAATATTCAGTTTTTTTTAACACTCAATTACAAAAGATAGACTTATAAAATGGTTTGAAATGAGGTAATGTCAGCGCAAGAAATTGCACTGTTTAGATAGGGATATAGTGAGAGGCGTTTGCGTTCCGGTGGATTTCTCGTTTACTGGAGCAGACCCTTAACGTGCCAATCAAACGGAACACGCTAATATTTTATCCTTGGGTTTATGACGATAACTTGGTTACTTTTCAATTTAAAGAAACATTAAAACATAAATTTTTTAACATTTTGACTCTTACAAAATTATTGTAAAATTTACGATTGTTGTGATATTTTACTCCAACAATTTTAAACAGTCGCCATTTTGAATATTTACATAGTGCAGTTTTGGATCTTGATAAAACTAGATTACTGATAAAAATAGAATAAACAATACGTATAACAAATTTAAACTAATATTCTTAATAATTTCTAAAGTTATTAATAAAACAATAAAAAATTGTCAACAGACGGATAATATGAACACGGCCCGAAATGATGTCAGTTACTCACGACTCCCCATGTTTGATATGACTATTATAAAACATGATAATCAACATTTGTTATATTTGTTTATTTTGACTCTAAAATGGTGTTATTTACGTAGCTTTTAACATTTTATTTAGTTGCCGCCGCACACAGAAAGGAAATAATTGGTTTTAGGAGCGCAAAACCTCTTAACTATTTCAAAACCTTTTTATTATGCCTGAACATAAGTTTTTATCAATCTTTAGATAAAATCTTTATATATAATACGTGAAGCCGTTTTTTGTGAACACAACTCCTCCCTTATTTCTGGACCAATTTTAATGTTTGAGGTGTCAAAAAAGTCGTCTCATTTTGTAGTTTTGCGATAAGGTTTTAGATGTCAAAAATTCTTATCCTTAATGGCGTGAGCTAATCTCAAAGGTCGGGTTTTCCCACAAGATTAACATGGAACAAATTTAAAAAACATTTCTATACAAAACAGCTGATTATAAAAAGAAAAAAAAAATAATCCAGCTGCTTTCGTGGATGTAAATAATGATGTTTATAGTATTCAGGAGGTTATAAAAACATTTCTGTATAAAACAGCTGTTTATAATAAGAAACAAACTAATCCAGCTGCTTTTGTGGATGTAAATAATGATGTTTATAGTATTCAGGAGGTTATACAAACATTTCTGTACAAAACAGCTGATTATAATAAGAAACAAACTACTCCAGCTGCTTTCGTGGAAGTAAATAATGATTTTTATATTATTTCTAAGGAAGGAGTTGTGTTCACAAAAAAATACTTCACGGGTATTTCTGACATATTATAATTAAATAGTAGGCCTGTTTATTGATACTATGCGGTAATTGAAAGTGAGTAACCAATATTAACAGCTGATCTTTTAATATGAAACAATTATTTGTATTTCTAACTTTTTTGTTAGGTTTTGATTAAGTGTAGACCTGAGCCTTACTGGTTCTTTCAACCTTTATTATTGCTTCTCTTATGAGAAATAATTTGATTTGAACATTTAACATTATTTACCATCTTAGTTTTGAGGCTATTATTAATCCTACACTTTAGAAGGTTACACCGGGGGTTGGCGTGCGGGGCACGCAGGGGTCTGCTATTGTAAGAATATACTAGCTGACCCGTGCGAATATTACGCAAATTGGGAGTACTTCACTGATTTAATACGTTGATTTAATTCAGTTTTACGTTGGTTTATAAATAACAGTTTCCATATAGAATCTTAGAACGTAAACAGTCTAACAGCTGTCGTGCTAGTTAAATAGATTGTTAATAGATGGCGCCTTTCATTAGGAACCATTTGAAGTATAATATAAAAGTTTTTTTTTATCAACGAAAACATGAGTTTTAAGCTGTTTGCCTATTTTTCGTAAATAGCGGGGAACATAAGCTTTAAAATGAAGTTTGAATAATTAATTTTGATGTAGAAAAAGGGAGATATCGCTTAGCGACGAAAAAACTTTTTTGAGAAATAATATATAAGGACGTTTCGTTGAAAGAAGTTTGTTATTATACGAATGAACATATTTCACTTGAAGTATTTAGTGGTGAAAGAATGTATGTGAGGATTATTCCAGGCAATAAATATAGAATAATATTGAATAACTTATTGTATACAAAGTCAAAATCTATTATTTTCAAGAAAGCGATTCTCTCAGCTGAACCGTTGATGTGTTTAGCGAATTTCCGAAATTAAGTATACTGTATATATGCAGGGGTGCCCATCCCCCCCCCCAAGCCTCATGGCTCCATTCCCCCCCTCAAATGAAGATACCCCCTCCCCTTATAAACAATAAACCTTATCCTTAGTGTTGTGACAATGAATGACCTGAACCTAGCTCACTATACATATCTACGATACTAATCCAATCAGGAATCAGAAATTTTGTAGTGTTTAAATAAAAAATATATAATTGTGTAAGAAATAGTTTATTGTAACAACGAATTAAACTACAGTACAGGGAACGATAAAATATAACTGTATAAGTTAGCAAATTTGAAGATCTTAGCGACCAAAATCAGTATTTTTGTTGATACATTGGCTATTTCTTAGAAATTTAAAAGTAAAACACGAAATTGTTTGTACAGTTTTCTATAAATTTAGCATTTACTTTTTCTAACTTCTGTGATTCTTTGAATGATTTATAAAATAAAGTAGTGCCGTATTCTTCTTGATATTGCTAATTCAAATTGGTTAATTATGATGTCATTTGGAATTTCTTTGAAAATGTCTTTTTCAGAGGCTAGAATTAATAGACTAGATAACCACTTATAACTCATATTGGCGAAGTCGATTTTCTTACAATTTTCAGTCTACTCATGGTTCTCTCGACAGAACAGCTAGTGACTGCCAAAGAAAGAAGAATTCTGTACATTACAGTTAAATTTGGGAATGATGATATTGGACCATTGTAAGGCCGAATAAACCCTTGTTTCATCCACTATTCTGCCATCCTCTCATTTTCACGTTTCTTTTTGCTTGAAATTCTTTCATTTTGGACTGTCTATTCTTCATGGCTTGATGAACTATCACGTTTATGAAGGATATCTGAAATTTCTAATTCTTTATACTACTTTGTAAAGACTACTGAAAGTTTCCAATTCTTTTTTTTAACTCGTTTTTAAACTTATAAGATGTTTCTTTTTAAAATGCGCCAACTACTTGTCGTTGCGGTGCACTGTGTTACATAACACTTGTTAAACATTTGTATTTGATCGCTCTTTTCAACGCTCGAGGTATTATTTAAGTCAAAGTAATCTTATCTACTGCACACTGCACTGAAGCTGAACTGACTGACAACATGACACTACTCTGTGATGGCAATGAAACAGCTGATCAGCAGGTGGGGTTGGAGGGAGGGAAGGAGCAGTGATAAGTGTCACAACGTGTTTATTTTGGAACCTACGGCCTTGACCGAAGCAATAGGAATTTCTAAGTTCGCGCGGCGGCAGGAGACGGGAAGGGGGTTGGGCATGACCACTCCAAGATTCTACCGAAACCGAGAGAATTATACCGACAATGAACAAAAAATATCTTAGTTATAAATAGGTAGATTATTGACTGTACTGTATACTACAATAGCAATACATTTTCCAATAATATTAATGTATTTTTGTCATTATACCGTACATACACGAAATTTTAATTGTGATTCACAAATTGTCTTATTTATTTATAGTTTCAAAAATCCCCCTTCCAAATTTATAAATCCCCCCCAAAATTCGTTTTGATGGCGCTCTGAGCGCCATATCACCCCTTCTGGGCACCCCTGTATATATGTTTTAGGGTTTCGACCAACTATTTTAGAAATTGGTCTACTCACGAAGGCGCTGCTCCATGTATGAAATACATTAGTAGAATTGTTTGCACCTCAGCCTCCAGCCCGAGCTTACGCGCTTCCACTGCTTCGCGAGGTTGCATCGGTCTTGGATCCCCACTGTAAAATCCTCCACTTGGATTTGAACTGGGTAAATTTATGGTAATTTGACCGATTTTGGGGGAACCAGGCAGCTATAATGTAGTGTAAAACCCCAAATGTGCAGAATAATTTCATATATACATTTTTGTTAGATGGAACCCAAAAAAGTTTCATACTATTACGAGAAATGTCAAAAAATTGTTACAGCCGGTAAAAAACGTGCTTTGAAGTGGCCGATATTAAAGGATTATATAAAAACTAGCTGGACCGATCCGGCTTTACGCGGATAGACAAATCAAAGTTAAATGTATATTAACAAAAAATATATTATATCAATAAATATAAATTACACTATGTATTTCTTATGGGGATTTTTAGTAACTTTGACCCCCCAAACCCCACTAAAATTTAAAATTTTTTGAAACCCTTTCTCATCACCACCTAGGGCCCTAGAGGAAGCTACATACCAAATTTCATTCCAATCCGTTCAGTAGGTTTAAAGAAATCGTGATTTAGTAACTTTGACCCCTCAAACCCCCCTAAAATGTCGAATTTTTTAAAAACCCTTTCTTAACGAGCACCTAGGGCCCTAGAGGAAGCTACATACCAAATTTAATTCCAATCCGTTCGGTGGTTTTGGAGAAATCATGATTTAGTAACTTTGACCCCTCAAACCCCCCTAAAATTTCGAATTTTTAAAAACCCTTTCTTAACGAGCACCTAGGGCCCTAGAGGAAGCTACATACCAAATTTCATTCCAATCCGTTCGGTAGTTTTGGAGAAATCGTGATTTAGTAAATTTGACCCCCAAACCCCCCCTAAGATTTCAAATTTTTGAAAACTTTTCTTAGAGAGCATCTACGGCCCTAGAGGAAGCTACATAGGAAATTTCGTTTCGATCCGTTCAATAGTTTTTGAGAAATCGTGATCAGTGACTCAGTGGATTTGGCTTTTATATATATAGAAGAACAGAATGCTATCGACCAGTGAGATACAGTATTAACGATCCGGGAAGTTTTGCCCAATTTGTTTTTAATTTTTAAGTAAAGTTCTTGATTTTATGTTTAATTTCGGTAGAGTCTTCTTCATTTAGGACTCCTAACTAAACACATAAATATTCGAAGCTCGAAAAAAGTAATTTTTGATTTTTATGTACCTCGTAACCTCCCTTCTAGAAACCTCCCTGAAAGCACAATGCGGAGGTGCGAACGGTTGCAAATAAAACAGTTATAAAACAATTTAAAACAACTAATCACACACTTTTACCCAACATTTGTGGCGTGTCAAGGCGAATTTTGTAATTTCCACCCTTATAAAGTTTCATATTATTGTTGTCGTTTAATACAATAATTAAAATGCAGTTATTGTTTTGTTTTTATTTACTAGTGTATACATAGCTGCTGAAGCCTAAATAGTGTTATATCAAACTCTCATGTTTCTAGAACGCACCGATCACAGATGCAGCTGATAAACTTATACTAGACAGATTATTCGTTGAAACTCCTAATATTACTTATTTATTTATCTTAGAATAATCCTTCGGAAGTTGATATAGTGTAAGTGTATGTTTGCATTCAAGAAAACTCTTGTGTTTGCAAAAGCTAATCAAAACACTATCCAGAACTGAACTTCATCGTTCGACTTTTGCACTCCTACCGTCATTGTTTCCCCCATTGTGTGGCACATTGAAACCGAGAGGGAGCTTTGATTGCTTGTTGTGTGGTGTTGTGCGAAGAAGAAACTTCGATCTTAGGTTTCGCCAACATTGAAGGCGAGGAAAAAGTACAGTGGAAGTGACTTGTTGGAAGATTTCCAACGCGATAACCAGGACCTTTTAGAGGACAGTTTTAGGTTAGGAATGTTTTTTACATTTAAAAAATAGCTTCTCGCCACTTTAACATAACTTTAACAAAGTTAAGGAAATACAGTCTGTTTGTTATGCTTATTCCGATTGCACTGATTCACACTGGTGTCTGGGAATATGAAGTTACTAGTATTTGGATGTACGCATTTTAATTTGTTAATCGTACGTGTAACATTTTTGTAACAAGTTATTCATACAGGATGTTACAGATTTTCTGTAATGCATACAGGCTCGGAAGGGAAGCTGTAACTTCTTATTCAAAATTAAAAACAAGTATAACACGTGTTCATGTTTAACCTTTTTTTAATACTTTCTAACAAGTTGTATAAAACAATTTATTAAACCAAACTCTTAATGAACTTCACACACCTTATTGCTGTTCCAATTGTATAGCTGCTAGGCAGGACGCGTTGTCGTCAAATATAAAATTTTTCGAAGCAAGGTTACACGTTGCACCGCAAAAACAAAACACAACACTTTTTTTAGAGGATGGAATGCTCTTACGCAAACATCTTGGCCTAGAGAAGGTACTGTGGGATTCGATCCGCTGCCGCGCGGACCCAACTACCCACTAAACCATCCCCCCTCTCCCCAAACTGTTCACAGGGGAGGTGTAACAGCGTCTAGGGAATATCCCTAATGACTGTAAGAGTCAATATGAAACATTCCGGAACTGCCATACTGGGGGTCTCGGAGCTCCGGTCACAAGAACGAGTGAAGAAGTCGGGCTGAAACAGAAGAAACGTGAGAAAGTCATTCCCCGAGACCGTGCCGGCAGCCGAACACCATGACCCGTACTTTAACATCACTGGCAGAGTGATCCTGGAACTACGATGAAGGCCCGTTTCGAGTTCAGAAGTGAACAGCTGACTGAAACAGAATGTGCAATGAATTAGCGCTGGAAGAAATTGCTATCCGCAGCCCGACCGACAGTCGGACTACGGGAGACTGGAAGAGAGAGTCCGCCGGCGTTGTGTTGTAATCGTCCGTCGTGGATTGTCCTAGATGACTTCGCTGCCGACAGTAACCGACATCAGGTACCAGGAGAACTCCCCCAATAAAGGCATCCTCGGAACTTCAAGGCCCGTCCTAAACCTCACTGGATGTCTCTCGAGAAGCTCAGAAGAAGGCACTACCTCGGGTCCTGCTGTGTTGTGTAGTCGTCCGTGTCCTAATGAACACAACATAATATCATGTGAACAAATATGTACAAAATCAATAACAATGGTTTCTCGATGAACCAATAACACTTCGCGTCTTCGGGTGAGGAAAGTCCTGGACGTTAGCGGACGTTTTTTTATCGCAACCTTTTCGAACGCCTATCACAGGTTGACTGAGTAGGGATCAATCGTAGGTCAACCCCACACTAGGTTAGTATTTTTAATTCCTATATTAGGCCTGTCAAAAAGTCTCTGTACTTAATTTTTACTTTCTCCCCCCTATACGTAGAATATGGAGAAAGTATTGTTTTCGTCCAAATTTTCGAATTTGAATTTTTAGTGGAATTATCTGTTTCGGTGCTCCCTGAACCCCCAAAAAATGTTTAGTAGAATTACCTGTGTTGGTGCTTCCTGAACTCAAAAATATTTTTAGTGGAATTATTTGTTTTGGTGCTCCCTGAGCCCAAAAAAGTGTTTTTTTTGGTGATGTCTGTCCGTGTGTCTGTAAGGATGTGTACAGAGCTGGAGACCATACCAACGGTCCGATTTTGATGAAATTTGGTATGTAGGTGTAGTTCTGGAATATCTCCAGGTTTTGTTTTAATTTTTTCAAATTTTGGATTTTTAAGGGGTTTTACAACCCAAAAATGGTCAAAAAACGAGAAAAATCCGAATTTCTCAAAAACGGCTCTAACGATTTTGATAAAATTTGGCTTATTTGTAGCCCTTAATGTCCCCTAACATATGCAAAAACTACATCTTTCTAAAAATTCTCGTTTAGGTAGTAATATTAATAATAACTGATTTTTTGGGGGTTTTTCGCCAAAAAGGGGGTTGTTTTTCGAAACCTTTTTTCGTGCATCTTTACAGGCCTAATTGACATGTTTGGTGCAAATTTGTTAGAAATCGATCGAATAGTTTAAATAATAATAATATAATATAATATGGACGTGTGTTACAAATATTTTCCTACTTTTGCAATTTTAAATAACCACCTCCTATGCTACTCTTGGGAAGGTTTAAAGTTTCAACTGGGAGAAAGTATGTGGTAGTTATCTGGTACTGTTTATTAATTAATGGGAAATAGATAGCTTTTATGGTGGAATTTGGCTGGGAAATACAGTTTTCCTTCACCGACATTGTAGGAAAACTCTTTGAAAACTCTTTCCAGTTGGACTCTTTTAGTAGGTGGAACCCCTCATCCCAAAGAATAGCATGGTTGTTCGCTATGACATGCTCCGCAATTTTAGACCGATTAACCTCGCCCGTTGTTATGCATTTTTTATGCTCAGAACCACGTTTTTAAACGGACGAGCAGTTTGTCCCACGTACAACAACCCACACTGACACGGTAAATTGTACACAGTGTTCTTGCTATCCAAATCCGTAGTTATAGGTTTCAAACTCAAACAATTTCTAATTGTTATTGCATTTTTAAAAAAACATTCTTAATAAAAAACTTGGAATGAGTTCTTCTAATTTTTTCCGAAATACCTTTTGGAATCTGAACGGTCGTTAGTGGTTTGTTGCAAACTCGGCTTTGTAGATCATTGCTAATGATCATTCATCGTATTACTAGAACACGAGCTATCGAAGTGTAACACACTACACATCTAGATGTAGATAAAGTTTGTATCTATTCACACAGGCTTCGCAATCGCGATATATTGCGGTATCAGAGGAGTTGTATTGAGTTGGTTTCAAAGCTATCTTGCTGGAAGAAAACAATGTGTGAGGGTAAATGGTGTTATTAGTATAATGGGGCAAATCAAGTATGGCGTACCTCAAGGTTCTGTTTTGGGTCCTATATTGTTTCTTATATATATTAATTACCTTTGTAATGCGCGACTAAATGGCAGCTTGACATCATTTGCGGATGATACTGCACTGTGTTATGTTGAAGGTACATGGAGTGATGTCAAAAAGGCCATGAATGATGACCTAAGAGCCATTAGATGGTGGTTTTTAAAAAATCGTATGGTCCTGAGTGTGGAAAAAACTAACTACATAAATTTCATGTTAAAGGGAAGTTATGACTTCACGGAGGATTTAATATATCCTTGCTCAAATTGTACGCGTGAAGGAAGTTTTTGCAAAAATGCATGTTCAGTTGTTAAAGCAAGAAGCTGCATAAAATATTTGGGTGTATTCCTCGACAGTGAATTAAATTGGAAAGTTCATTTGTCTAAGTTAAAATCTAAATTGGGTAGTATTTTAAGAGTGTTTTATTTTCTTAGAAATATGTGTCCTCCGGATGTTAAGCGCATGATTTATTTTTCACTGGCTCAAAGTAGGATAGAGTATGGTTTGTATAGCTGGGGAGGGACTTACATTAGTAATCTGATTTCTGTAATTAATATTCAGAAACAGTTTGTCCGGATGATCCTAAACAAGAGTAGGTTGGAACATTCAAAACCATTATTCATTTCTTTAAGGATATTACCTTTAAGATACTTGTATATTTACAAAGTACTTAAGTTATTTTTTATTAAAAGTGGAAACAGGCAGCTTTCTGATCTGTGTGATGGGAGGAGGGAACGGTTTAGAAGTGCAGGAAATTTTGTAGTGCCAAAGCCTTTTAAGACTTATTTTACGAAAACGTTTTGTTTCCTCGGGCCAAAATTGTTTAATGTACTGCCTGCCCACATCAAATGTGGAAATCCACTTTCATGTTTTTTGCGAAAATTAAGAGATTGGCTCTTTGAACGGGAAGACGTTGAACACTTGTTAAATGTACATAGTTAATAGTTATTATATAGTTAGTTATTATTTAGTATAGTGATCTTTAGGTATTATTATTCCTCTTACAATGATCTTACATATGTGTAAATTTGTGTTATTTTGTATTTTTACGTTGTTATTCTCCCTTGTTTAGCAAGAACATATAATGTATATTGTTAATATTTGGGTAGAATGTTCGCCGATATTTTTTTAAATTAATTTCTGAAAAAAAAACTCTTTTTAAATTATAATTTTGACTTAGGAGCTGTATATATTTGGTTAATTTTTGTCTCACTGCTGTCATATTTATGTTTACGAAAATGTACGAGTGGCTATCCCCAAAGCGGGCTATGCCTTTAGGGGAGCCGGGTGTTTCTTCTTTGTTTTTGTTATTTCTTTTCCAGAGTAATGTGGGTTTTGTATCTTTGAAGTGTATTATATATATATATTTTAAATTCTGTTTTATTTAAGTAAATGTGATTTTACTTTGAGTTAAATAATACAATTGTTATTGTAATAAGCTATGTATATTAGTGGTATGTATAGATGTGTAAGTGCAATTGGGAGAAAGTGTTTATTTTTTAGAATATGATACAAGTCAAGGTTCACTTTATGTCTGTTGTTAAATTTATTTTTTGTTTTCTTTCACTGTTTCGTAATGTATAAAATAGCTTAAATAGATGTGTTCATATTTTGTATTATGTATTGCTTCTGGAGGGAGTTAATAAATAATAATATATGTAAAAAAAAAAAAAAAAAAAAAAAAAAAAAATATTTGAGAATCGATTTTGTCGTCTCAGTCGAGAGATTCCCAGGATATGTAAATACTCATTAACGTGGTGTAAACCCAACCTAGTCCCGCATAGTCACCACAATCGTTTCTTCCTTATGCGCAAGTCAGAACATGAAACAAAGGTAAAGCAAAGTAAGAGTGTATTTTGTAAAGCAGAAAGGTTTCTGTAAAAGTATTATAGTTTGTTACGATTTAAGACATATTACGATGGGAATTCTCTGAAACATGCTCCTTTTGTACGCTTTCATTATTGGTTAAACTATTAAAAATAAAATGAAAAAGCAAGCGGAAGAAATATTAGTAACTAGTAGGCCCGGCAATGCTTCGCTGTTGCTCGATTTAATTTGAAGGGTAGTTATTCCATGTCATTACTTTGACTTAAGTATTCGAATTACAAATGGGTTTTATGTCACTTAAGAATAATTTTACATATTTAGATTTATAGTTTGAAGGAAGTTAGTGCAATTTATTTTTACTGTATAGGGTTAGCTACCCCATTTTAATCTCTTTGATTGCAGTGATAATATTCTCTAAACAATCCTGGTAAACTAACATGAGTAAATTGTGAAATTTTAAGTGAAATTTGTTGAGTAGTTTTTGAGAATATAGAAAAAGTTAATGTATTGATTAGTATTGAATTGTAAGGGTACTTATTCAATTTCATTTCTTTGACTTAAGTAATCGAATTGCAATTGTTTTTTGTGTCACTTAAGAATAATATTACACAAATTTAGATTTATAGTTTGTAGGAAGATAGTGGAATTTAATTTTGTTGTAAAGGGGTAGCTAGCCAATTGAATTCTTTTTGATGTAGGGATTATATTCTGTAAACAATCCTGGTACTAATATGTGTAAATTGTGAAATTAGTCGAGTAGTTTTTGAGAATATAAAAGAAGTAGATGTATCGATTATTATTCCATTTTAAGGGCGGTTGTTCTATTTCATCCCTTTGACTTAAGTAATCATATTTCAAATGGTTTTTATATCACTTAGAATTATTATTACACAATTTTAACTTTTTAGCTTGTAGGATGTTAGTTTAATTTATATTTATTGTATAAATCCCATTTCAATAGTCTACGGGAATATAATCCCCTAGTCTGTAGTAATTGTAACGTCTTAACACTCGTGGTAATGATAGACCTATGGATCAGCTGTGAAATTTTTAGTGAAATCGGTAGAATAGTTTTTGAGTTTATAGAGGACAAATAAACAAAGATTTATTTTTATATAAGAGAACATTAATATGTCTTGAATCTTGCACAAAAAGAGAAGTAGGCTACATACAACTTACAAATTTAACGATTTTTAACTTCCCGCTAAAAGAAAATTGAAAATTTTCTAAAATCGGGAAGTTATTGGTTTCACCCCGTTTTTCGAAAATCGAGTATTCATCAGATCTCGACGTTTTGAGGTCCTAGGAATCTTCCCTGACCACTCCCGAGAGGGTGTCACCCTGTCTGTATGTATGTGTGTATGTAAGTATGTGACCCGCTTATAACTTTTGAACGGCTTAACCGATTGAATCCTACCAAACGGCGTTCTAAAGAGTTCGATCAAACTTAGATTTCCTGAAAATTTCAACTAATTCGGACCGGTAGGTTCTGAGAAATTTCGAAAAAACTAAGAAATAAAAATTTTTCAAATCAGCTTTTTTTGGAATAACTTTTAAACGGCTTTACCGATCAATTCCAAAATCTAATCAGCTTTTAACCTTGAAAAGCGACGTCGATCGCTACCAGTCCG